>JAOEHQ010002737.1:0-18684 GCA_025447715.1 Asclepias incarnata
AACTCACCAACTATTTCGATAGTTGACCCTCTCAAATTTCATGCTTTTCAGGTAACCAACAATAGGCGTTGGACTTCCGGTAGAATCGTATTGTCTTATCATACTTTTTGGGATGGCTTATTATCAAGAACCTTTAGAGCTTTTTGTATTAGCTCGATTCTAATTATGAACAAGGTTTTCATGTAATTGTATTCAGAATCCGGGTAGCGAATATGGATGACTTGTATCCGTTTTTGGTATCTTGATTTACAACTTTGTACGTGTACTCATACATGTATGGGCAAACATTATATGTAACGACTATTATGTTATGTTTTGTACGCAATTAATGTCAAATCCCGTATTTCGCCTTGTCGGGGTGTGACAGTAATAAACAAGATAAATAAAAAACACGAGACTTTAACGTGGTATCTCACACAATGTGTGTGAACTAATCCACGGCTGCAACTATGGATTTTAATATATATATATATAGCTAACAGATTAGGGTTTATTGCACGGTGAACAAGGAAACCTAATATGGGCCCCTGAAACTCCTAACAAAAACGGCCAAGGCTAAATACGTCCAAATGCCTTCACAAACCCGACAATCTCCCACCTGAAGGCCTTGCGAGAATACAAGTCACCAACAAGTACACAACAACCCAAGTCTTCAGCAATCAGTAATCCCAAAACACACGGAACAGAAGTACATGTCAATCTCAACGAACAAACCAAACTTCAAACCATAGTCCACCTAGTTGCAACGGACCCCCACTCATCAGTAAACAGAGGACCCCGTTGGAGCCTCAGATGGATCCAACACGGTCTTAGCTGACCTCACCTTCACATCCTCAATCCCATTTGACTTCCTAGAGGAACACTCCCCAATAGCAGCAACTTCCTAGGAGAGATTTCATTCGGGTCCCTTGTCTACCGAACCCAACGTAGATTTCCAGACTGTGTCGAGCTACTCCCACTGTCACGAAACTCTTATACTCGTTCAGACTTCCGAATACGCTCAAACTGGAAAGAAAGCTCGGAATTCTTTGCTGCAAATTGAATTCACTTGGCTCGCAAATTAGTGAGCTTAACTTTAGCATTCGTCTTCATAGGGGTAGTCACATCCCCAGACGGAACAGGCACAAGATACAACGAACTTTTCTTGAAATCCCTAGTAATAGCCCGATGTTTCTTGAACACCGTCCACTTTCCTCCACCAAATTTCACATCAAAACCCTGATCATCCAACTGCCCAACAGAGATTAATTTTGTTTCAAAGTTTGGAACGACCCTCACATTGTCCAAAGTCCATGTAGTACTAAAAGAAGTATCCAAGTCAACAATACCCATGGTTGTCACATCAAGAATCTTACCGTTTCCAAGCCTAACCTTGCCAAAGTTTCCTTTTCTAACATTCCGCATGCCATCAGCACTGTGGGTAGCATGAACTGATGCACCAGATCCATGACCCATGATTCCACAATGCTTTTAACACACAACATCAGGACATCATCTTCAGTGCCGCTTGCTGTAGAAGTGTTCAATCCTTTAGAATTCATCTTCGGAGAATTCCTCTTTGGAATTGACGCTTGTAATGTCTACTCTCGTTGCAGTCCCAACATCGCACACTCGGACGAGCCCTAGACGGCTTGACCCTTGCCCCTATTTATGCTATTCCCCTTCTTGCCAACAAGCAACATCCCAGAAAAAGATCCCGAGTGAGTACCCCTCCGACGAACGTCTTCATCCAATACAAAATCCCAAATGTTATCAAATGCATATCGTCGGTTCCCACCGATTTAGTAACAGCTGTCACTATCCCAGACCAACTATCAGGCAATGAAGATAGCAATAGTAAAACCGTGGTATCATCATCAAACTCCATCTTAACAAAAGACAATCTGGAGAAGATATAGTTCAATTTGTTAATGTGCTCAGTCACTGAGCTCCCCTTCTTTATTCTTATAATAAACAGCTTTCTCATCGGGAATACCTTGTTAGATGCAGAAGGCTTCTCATACATATTTGACAACGCCGGCATCATACCACTAGCTGTGGTTTCAGACATGATGTTATAAGCAACGTTTCTCGTCAAATTCAATGAATAATCCTTCTAGCTCTCTTATCTTTTGTATCCCGAGCTTCCTGTTATTTATCCATTTTCTCTGGTTTTCCCCAAGTACCATATCCAGATCCTTTTGACCAAGTAATGCTTCAATTTTCATCTTCCACCAACTATAATCTGTACCATCAAACTTTTCAATCACAAATTTGGTTTAGTTCCTATTCAACTATGTTATCACCTTTAAACATGTAATTTGTCTACAACTTGATGAATTTGAACTCATTTACAGGTATGTGGCTCTTGCGTATGCTATGATCGGGCATCTGCTGGTCAAGAATGATGTCTGCAGCAATGGGGGTCCTGCTTGAATTGTTGACTAGAAGGAAGCCAGTCGATATGAGCCAAGGACTGGAAAACCTTGTCTCTTAGTTGAATTTAGTTGGAAGTCATATATTCCATTTCCGTAACATAGTCAAAGAATATCAAATTTCATAAAAAGTAACTAACTTTGCATTGATTTATGACTTGGAAAACCAATTCACTAAAAATCTTGAACTTTCAAATTTTTTGATGAAAAAGTCATTAAAAAAAAGTAGATAAGGAGCGGCTGGAAGAACTAGCTGATCCAAATCTTGGGGGAACGTAACCAATTGAAGATTTATCTAGAGTTTGAACAATTGCAGCTGTTTGTGTATCTCCTGAGGCAAACCAACGGCCGACAATGGGGGAAGTTTTACAGTCTCTAAAAATGATGCAATGTGTAACAGAATATCAAGACACATCTGTAATTAACACCCCGTTTTAGCTGTAACATCCTGAACTTTTTAGTTCATTTTGTTCACTTTGACTGTTAGTCAAAGTTGGACTTCTGTTAAGTAGCTTTATAATTGATGGAGAGAATTATTGTGATAATAATTATGGTGTTTTATGTGTGTTATTAAGTGGTAATTAAGTAGATTAAAATGCGTGTCATTTATGTAGAAAAAACCATGTCGTGTTCCCGTTAGAGTCATATGTCGTTAAATGGAGCTATAGTGTCATAGTTGAGAAATATGAGGGAAATAAAGTCATTTGGCTTGGCGTTTACAGAAATTATAGAGGGGATTAGGGTTGGAGTTGATCATTTCAGTTTTTGATAACCTCTTTTTAGCAGCCCCTTTGTTCCATATCAATTCCTTTATAATTCCATAACAATTCTAGGTCGTTTCGGTGTTGATTCGAAAGAGTTTTGATTGTATTTTGTTCCATATATGATTCCTACATGTATTTTTGATATTCTTTCATATTAATGATCAATCATGTCAATTGTATTGATTCATTTCTGGCCCTAATAGATTATAGGGTTTATATTCGATTCAATCATCGATTTTGGGGTTTTGTAATATATGTTGTAATCAAATGATTTCTAGACCAAGAGATGATATCAAATCATCAATTAAGTCCCATGTTGGTTGATTTAAAGATATGGAGATTAAATTGGGTTGTGGGTAATTGGTTGGGATGATTTGGTTGTGTTTTGTAACCGAAATCGTCGTTTTAATGTAACCTAAAGATCCATATTTTTTTATGCAATCATTCCTGGAAGAATTGATGGTGTCAAGCCATCAATCGAACCTTATTTGAGTCCTTTTTCATGTAAACAAGTCGTTGGAAGGAGTTGGAAACGTTTAGAGTCAGATTAAAGATGAAACAATGTGTGTAATGGAGGTAGGGGATAAATATGCGACACATACACTTTCTATGCGCCACATATTTGCTGTCTGGCAGCCTTCTGGTCAATTTTGAGCAGCTTATGCCATGCATGCATTAGGCATGCGACACATTTTTGGTTGTTTTTGAGGACAGAAGGTTAGGAAAATGTTTTATGCGATGCATACACTTTCATGTGGTGCAAAAGTGACCTGTAACTCATTTTATATCTGTTTAAGCTTATATAATGTTGTTATGACGATCTTAGGGTGTCGGGAACATATATCAAGCACGGTAAACTCTTAATTGTCGATTGTGAAGTCCCGAGAGGTAAGATAACTTAATTTTGACATACGAGGGGCACAACAAAACTTATGTTTAATTAATAACCTCATTTTATGTTGATTAAACTATCTCACGCATATGTTGGGTATGAGATCTTGTGGGAGGTTATATATGGGTGATTTTTATACGTAATTAAGTAGTTATGCATGTCATAAGTGAATGGTTGGGTGATCATATATGGGTGGATGTTTAAAGGTGATATGTATGCACGTTTATGTAGTTATGAGCCTGATTACTATGTTGTATCTCAATGTAGCTTATGATTAAGTTGTTGTTGATAGTTTGTGGACTTGTACACATAGCACACTAGACATGATTAAGTTTCCATGTTACGTGCACGTTAAGTGCACTAGCGTTGATGAGTAGTGATGGATAAAATCTGTTTATGTTGATATAGTGTTGATGGGTAGAAATGGTTGCAACATATTTGTGTTGATAAGTCTCAAGCATTGAGTAGAAAGTTTTAAGCTTAACCCACAACTTATTTAGTCTAGTTGTGCTGAGTAGATCACTCGGGAGCAGTGCACTTGCTTTCCGAGTGACCAAATCAGTGATAGAGTATTTTCCGGGTGGCGTGATTAACCACCACTAAGTGGATAACGGATTACTCATGGATATAGTTATGCCTATTCGTAATGACAACGATGGACCACCGAAATGTTTACCCATCAAGTCGGGTGTAAGGTTCTATGTAAGGATCTGTGGCTGCTTATACACAACCTTTATTTTAGTAGATTTAATTGGCATAACCTTGTGTTGATAAAGTGGCTAGAGTAGTTTATGTGGCTTAAGTAGAATTGGAGGATTGCTAGACACTTCATAGGATTTGATAATCCTTATTGAGTTGATTGTGTTGATTGAGTAGTTGTGCCTGATTGTACGCTTTGTTTTACTAACCTGTTATCTTACTCGACTTTTAAAGCTAACACTTGTGTTTTATGAAAAATGTGTTGTGCCCTCAGGTTAGGCGTTGAAGATTCAAGTAGCTTGTTCGTGAGGTGGGTAGAAATTATTGAAGTTAGTGGATGATGGCTTTAGTTACCCATAAATGTTGCTTTCACTAAGTAGACTTTATTATTGTCGTTGACTATTCTCGTTTTGGATTTCCTTTAATTATTGTAATGATACTACGTTGGTAACACCTTTTGGAGTATTTGTGATTCCGTTAGAAATCAATTGGGATTTTTAAAAGAGACGCTTCCGCATTTATTAACGGAGTTTGCTATCTACTTTAAATAAAGTTGAAAATTTTTGGAAATTCACTTTTTATAAAGTTGGGTGTTACATTAGCGGAAACACCAGGTGCCACATTAATAAGTGCATTGCACATGGGAATAGATCGTAATAAGCCACAAGGTTCCTTTTATTACAAAAGTCGTACAAACCGTTCATCGAGAAACATTCTCGGTAAAAAGATCATATTCGGAGTACAATACATAAGTACAACAGAAAGAAAACGTAGTAATAAAACTAATTCTTTACGAGAGCTCGATTTTTTACTGTCATTGACCTGAAAAACATGTAAGTTTAAAAGCGTCAACTACAAAAGCAGTTGGTGAGTTCACAGGTGGTTCGAACAGTTTACATCATAATAGTTGTTGAGTTCAATACAAAAGAATATGAAATAATAAGTTCTTTGTATATCTGTCGTTCAATGCCATAAGTCCACTACTAAACCAAATTAATCAACTGCCTCTCTCAACTCCATACTCTATCGCTAGCTAGTATGGTATAGTTCAAGTATAACCCTAAATAGTGCTATCCATAAATACCTACGGTCCCTGTGCTATCCATAAATACCTACGGTCCAATTATTGATCGGTGTGATTGAATTAATTTGTAGTGCATGGGTCTTTAAACGATAGTACTTAGACACAACATATACAATCCAGTACATAAAATAGTTCAAGAACAATTCAAAGTTCATCGGTTCATAATATATAAGTTCCAAATCAGTTCAATATCATAAGATCAACATTAATTCAAGTTCATATCAAGACATGTTCCATTATTAAGTTCATAAGATTAATTAAAATACTTTCACACATGTTTTTCATCCCCGAAGTAAAATAGTTTAAAAACTAAATAGGGGACCATGAACTCACCTTTGTGAAAGTGATGACGAACCAGAGGGTTATTTCTGTTTCACGATATGACAAGAACAAAGATGGCTTGAAAGATATAAGATCAAAATGACCTTCCTAACAAGAACACTTTCACTTCTAGCCTTGAATTCCTATCTTTAGGTTGAAAACCCTTTTAATGAGGGCTGAAACCTCGGGAGAGAGAGAGAAATAATGGAGGGTGTGAGTTGAAATGAAGAATATGAGCTCCTATCTATAGGTGGTATGGCAGTGATGCCGTAAAAGAGAAGGGGAAACAAGCAGCTTACAAGTTTTAATTAAGTGTTTGTAAGTGTTTATTTGATGTTTAAGGCCAAAAATGTTTTCAACAAATCTTTCAATGTGTTAGGTCATAACCAAGTTTTTAGTTGTTCATCATCAAGTGTTTAAGCATGCTAAGTTAGTATAAAAAGTTTTTATTCAACAAGAAGCAGAACATTCATTTGACACACTTGACATGCCCTTTTCTAGCTTACTAGTGAGTTGACTCGAAATTTGATAGTTGTCACAACGTCCGCAACAAATCGTCAGCACGCCCAAAAGCAATCATCCACTACTTTTGAATCAGATGGGACATCTTCTATCTTCTCTTCAGTCGTGACTCTGGTTTAAGCGCCTTTGATCATGACAATATATCTCGTACAACTCTTTTTTCAGAAGACTTACATGAAGGCAGATGATCCAAGTCTTTTTGAATATCCAAGGATCTAGCGAGTGGAAGTTGGATGATTTGTGCTCGGTTTGGAGGAAGTGGCAAATGCTTATCACGTTGTTTCCTGGCCAAGATAAAACTTCGAGCTCCATTGTACCAAAACAGAAAGAGGAAAGCTGCCACAAGTTAGTATTCCTAATGTTAGCTACATAATGATATCTATATTATGTTTATCTTTTGCTTGATAGTTTTTGTTTATCTACTAGTCGAAACCTTTTTTTTTGTAGTTTTATTTTTTTATGGTGTTTATGTTAGCGACTTTGAATAATTTTGTGATTTATGGAAAAAAAAATGGTAGATCGATGGGAACCCCTTGATCCCATGTACCGCATTGGTACCTACGAATCTCCATGCTGAGTTTTGCATCGATGGTTAAGACTTGCCTTTGAATAATTTTGTGTTTTATGATAATCTATATCTATATTACTTTATAAGTGAGATTAGTGGTGTCTTAATTTTCAAAAATTTTAAAAACTTTTTTTATTTGGTAATGTTTTCTTCAAATTTTGAATTTTCAACATTTTCATATCTATATTATTTTTCTATTAAATCTACTTAATCATTTACTAGCAATGTACCCGCGCGATGCGCGGTCTTGGATGATATAAAAAATAAAATAAATTATAGTGTATATGAAATTCGTAAACTTCATTCAATACATGCATCAAAAGGTGATGGTGGCCGGCGCCAACTGCCGGTTCTAAATTGCATAACACACGGGTATATAAAAGATGTGTTTGTTGTTATTGTTAGAATATTTAAAATTGATTATTTATATTAATATAAAAATAATATATAGTTAATTAATATATACATAGTATAAATATTAAATGATAGTAAATGATATGATAAATAAGGAAATGTTTAATTTTTTTGAAAATTAAGACACCAAGTATATGCTTTATTAGGTAGTTTAGATGTAGAGACTGATTTCAGAAAAATCTACAATAAAATGTGGGGAATGTGTTATAATGTGTGTATGTAAGTATTGATATAAGAAATTTTCAAAAAAAAAAAAAAAGTATTGATATAAGAAAATAGTTTGAAAACAAAAACGAAATATGTTGTTGGTTTAGTTATATCCCACCACGAAGCAAAGCATCTATCTCTACCTGTGAGGCATCATATCATATAAAAACTTCCATAAGACACGCTTTTGACTATTATAAGAAAACCCTACTGCATACACACACATACGGCCCTCTATCTGTATCCCCTTAATCAAATACACACTCGATCTGTACGATCCAATCGGAATCATCAAGTATGGATGAAGAATACGACGTCGTTGTCCTCGGAACTGGTCTCAAAGAATGCATCCTCAGTGGTCTTCTCTCCGTTGACGGTCTCAAAGTAATTTCAATCATCATTTCATTTTTCTTTTCCAAAATTTAATTTCAATTTTTAATCCTTTACAGTTTATATATATATATATATACCGATTATATATATATAGATTATATATATATATTATATAAACTAACATATATTTGAAAATTATAACAGATTTGTAAACTGTAACTATAAATCAAGTATATATATATATATACGTATAGATAATTCGTTGATTTAGGTCAATATTCGTCTTTGATTACTGGTTACGATGATCAGATCTGAAATGATCATTTTTTTACTCAATATTTGATTAATTTATTGATTATATACATACACACACACTTATATATATACGTATATGTGTATTTGTATGTAATGTACTAGTGTTGTGTCCAAATGAGAGCACTTCTTAAACGAGAACAGTGAGAACACCAAAATTTTTTAATCTGATGTATTATAAGTCCATAAATTTAACATATTTTATACTTGATTATCATATTTGAGTGTTTAACAACACTTTGATCCATTAAAATCGAAAAAAACTCATTTTTTGTTTTATGCATCTATATCGGGTGCATCTGCATCAACTTTGTATATCGTCATTTTTTCTGACAGATTATGAAAATCTGCATCGACGTATCCTTGTTTAGCGCTTATTTGAGATGCAAACGCATTAATTTTCTGAATTTGTATATGTATGTCACAAAAAGTGTTTTATTTATTAATTAAAGTGTTGTTAGGAACATATTTTATTATTAAAGCATTTTGATTCGATTCAAACTCTGTGTGTGTGTTTTGTGCATGTGTGACTTGGTTTAATTAAGAGTTACTGTAATTGTTCATGTAGATATGTATATGGCATATAATATGAACCGGAGGATATTTTGGTTTAATGATGTGAGAATTACTGCATTTTATGAGAAAAACGGATTGAGTTGTCACTTATTTAGTAATAGTTATTTCGAACTGTTACTTTGCGAAGCGTTTGTGTAATTGAATTGTTGTTGATATTGAAGTTCACAGGAAAGTGAAGTAAATTAAATTCGTATAAGTTAGATCTGAAATGGTGATGAATAAGGATTAACTTAAATGTGATTGGATGAACATTTATATTTAAAGTTAAAACCAACATGTCAAAATGGAAATAAAAAGTTACACACAATAAAACGCTGTTTTCATAAATAACTCTTACAATTGAATTCTCATACGTATGTGGGTATCGGGAATTCATGGGAGGTTTGCTATGGGTTATTTATATATGTTTGTACATGTTGTTGATGATGTTGATGTTGATGTTATATGTATTGTTTGATGATTGGCTGATTGCATGCCTGTACATCTAGTACACTAGACATATGTAGGATTGCCATGCCACGTTGACATTGCACGTTAAGGGCTCAATTGATGAAATGATGATATACGTGTTAGGTAGGACACCTAAGACATATAGTAGATGTGTTAAATTACTCGAGTATAATTTACAGTGGCAAGTGTTGAGCTTAACCCACGCTTACGGTGATTATAGCCGTAAAGGTTGTTTAAAAGGTCGAAGGTTTAGTTTTTCTTTTTACTGAGCCAGGGATCATATTGCTGTCAAACTAGGAACAGTATCAATGATGGTTTTGTAGGTAATTCTGCAATTAATGTAATTGGTTGGATAACTAAACAAGATTTTGCGACAATTATTTAGATGATGTTATATATATATAGAGAGTTACGGGTGTACGCATCCCGCTGTCCTTAGGTATGAACGTTTATTTTTTCAAAAAAACCCCGGTTTTTTGTTTAATTCAATTTGCTGGAGACTGCTAGAAAAAAAGAGTTTTTAGGAATGTATAATTAATGCAGTTTGTAATAGCTAAATGTCAATTTCACCCTTATGAAGTGCACATAGTTTTACGTATGTGCAGTTAATGCAGTTTAGTATAGGGAACTTGATAAAATTTTCTTAACGTAGATATTCTTTTTCGGACAAGTTTAAATGGAGTATAAGAATTCCAAAGACCATCTAGATTTGAAAATTTGTATTTGTTGCATTCCTGAGGAAAAAGTTTACAGTCTGAATGAGTTTGTCACTTGACTTGAAATCGAGGGGAGGGTGTCTTTGCTGAATGCTTTTAAAGAATTTGCTTTATGTAGTGCATATTGCTATGTTGTACCTAGCTAATAGTGTTAAAGGATTATGTTGGTGCTGTTTCAAATTTAAAAAATTATCTATTTTCCATACAGGCAGAAAATTTTAGATTTTATTGACCAAATGGAGTTACAGTGTCTAATACTTTATATCTGTAAATCAGGTTCTGCACATGGACCGGAATGATTATTATGGGGGAGAATCAACCTCGCTCAATCTTATTCAGGTATTGTGTTCTTAAACTATTAATGCGATACGAGGCATAAGGTGCAGCTTCGTGTAGATCTTAGTAACATTAGCAGTTATAAACCTACAGCTCTGGAAGAAATTTAGAGGAAGTGATAAGCCTCCAGCTCACCTAGGTTCCAGCAGAGATTACAATGTCGACATGGTTCCTAAGGTATTTATTCCTTTATAGTCTGAATCTTATATATTTTATTCTTTAATGTTGTCTAACATGAGATTTTTTGTATTGCTAGTTTATAATGGCAAATGGTGCTTTAGTACGTGTCCTCATTCACACTGATGTCACAAAGTATCTCTATTTCAAAGCAGTCGATGGCAGTTTTGTCTATAATAAAGGAAAGGTATGTTATCTATATTAAATGACCGCAAGTTCCCGCTTCTTGTTTTTTACGACCGTTTATCATTATACATATTTTCTGAAGTGTCCTCGACTGCATAGGTGCAAAAAGTGCCTGCTACTGACATGGAGGCGCTTAAGTCTCCTCTCATGGGCATTTTTGAGAAACGCCGTGCTCGCAAGTTCTTCATATATGTCCAGGACTATAACGAGAGTGACCCCAAAACTCATGAGGGGATGGATCTGACACGAGTGACAACTAGAGAGCTTATTGCGTATTATTCTCATTATACCTTTAACCCTCTCATTTTATGTTATTTGAGATAAATCTATCAAAATACTTCCTGAAATGATATTCTGCACTGTTATTACGGAATGTTTTTCCAGGTGTACCATGTATGAAATTGTGGTTTTACGTAGGCACAAAAATCATACAACATCTATATGGATTATGTGAAATAGTATCACTTTCACATCATAATGTTTGACTAGTGTTAGATTGTGATATTACAGAGGCACAAAAAACATGGAATATCTGTAAGGATTCTAGATTCGTAACAAATAACTATAAGCAAAGCACTTCCATATTATACTTGATAAATGTAATAAAGTATATCGAAGACCAAGAAAATGTCAACAGAACATGAAGCCAATTCAGTACAAAAAGTGGAATAAATGATCACCATTCACCACAATTTTTGTAATTTGAAGGCTGAAGCAAAGACAAATGAGTTTCTAAACTGACGTGGGTCAGAAATTAAGTTAGGAATGAAAGAACATTGTGTATAGAAAGAAATCAAGGTATTAGCGTTTAAACTTCTTATTATGCTGACATATATGGCAGTATATATTAATAGTTCCTCAACACTTCATTTTTCCACCCAAAATATAGATAATTGAGAAACATATATATTGGGATTTATTTATATTTGATTACATATCCTACCATCTATAGATATGTTAAATGGAGTTCATGGCTGTTACTGCTAATTGTATAAGAATAAAAGAGTTGAATTATAGTAGCGGTGGGCTGTTGTAATATGTATTAACATCTTTCCTTTAAAGCTTCATTAATGTATTATATTTATGCAGTAAATATGGTCTTGATGACAACACTGTGGATTTCATTGGCCATTCGCTAGCTTTGCACAGAGATGATCGCTACTTAAATGAACCTGCTCTGGATACAGTGAAGAGAATGAAGGTATATGCATGGTGTCAAACTGTGCCCTTTTTATGGTTCAAAAATCAAGGAGACTAACTGCTCTATATTGTGACATTTTCACCAGCTTTATGCCGAGTCACTTGCACGTTTTCAAGGAGGGTCACCATACATTTATCCTTTGTATGGACTAGGCGAGCTTCCTCAGGTATAATATTCTGATACATGTTACTTTAGCTCTCTCTCAAAAGCATGTTTTTTATTTGTTTGCTTTATCATTTTGCTTTCCTTATTTATGAAATAAAGTCGCAAAGTATTGCGTCACTTGCTTTAAAAGTATGAGATGGGGGTTTAATATTTTACTTTTAACTTATTTCTAGGCGTTTGCTCGGCTCAGTGCTGTTTATGGTGGAACATATATGTTGAATAAACCTGAGTGCAAGGTATCTCCACTCATGCCTTATATTGAATTGCTATCCATCTTCTAGGATTAGTAGCGAAGGCTTCACAAACTTGAATTATTCCTATTAATACCAGGTCGAGTTTGACGAGGAAGGCAAGGTCTGTGGTGTCACTTCAGAGGGTGAAACAGTCAAGTGCAAAAAAGTTGTCTGTGATCCTTCTTACTTGCCTAACAAGGTACTCTTCTTCTGGTATATATTTGTGACAGAATTGGCAGGTGTTTCTTTAGATATAGAAAGCAACATCATGTCAAAAAGAAAGAGAAAGAGAGAGAGTTTGCTCATTTGCCTTTAAGTAGGCAACTATAAGCTATTTTTCAGTACTGACCAGTGTCTCATGCACGAGTAACAAAATCTATATAAGCATTTAAGCTATTAGATTAGCAAGCGATTTCTTAAATGGTCTTTGATATAGTGAATTATCTATCTTCATACAATTACCTTCCATAACTACAACTATTTTCAATCTTGGTTCAGAATGTTACCAAGTAAATTGCCACTATTGTTTTAAAGGTTGGAGAGACCAGTTGTCTCTGTATTGTATAGTTGGTTTAGCTTCCCATTTTTTTTTCCTTTTGAAGCTGTTGGAAAAGAGCTGTATAAGCGTCAATGAGGCTTTACCCAAGTATTGGGATGTGCGAGTTTACAGAGGAAGTTGCATGTATTTGAGTTAATTTCAAGTTATGTTCAAAGGTCTTTTGTATGAGTACAATATTTTTGAGCAGAAGGGAGAATGATCAGATTTTAAGATTACGGTGAAAAGTAGTATCATAATGACACTTATTGACTTAGTGTGTCTAATCTAGCTTTCTATCTGGTGGATATTGATGTCGTATTATCCAATACTTAGGTTAGAGGTTGCTAGATTCAGTAGTTATAGTGTTTCTCTATATTCTTCTGTATTGTGTTTATCGTCCATTAATTGATAATGGCTTCATTATAAAGTGAGTTTTGATCCTTTTGAAAGATTTTGATTTACATTGGGATTTGAAAATAGTCTACCCTTTTTATTAATGAATCAGCTTCGGTTTCAAGCTTAAGGATTTCAGTGTCCTGAATGATGTTCAACTGATGTTTTTTCCATTACCTTCTTAAGTCTGATCATCTGGTTTCTTGTCATGCATATAGCTAGACCAGTGTAAGTAAATGAAAACTGGCATTGCAAGAAAGCAAGGTAAATTATTTTTTGAGCAATGAAACTGAGTGGAGAGTTAATTGGCATTATCCCAGTTTTGATTGAATGAATCCCTTCGCTTTTAGTTTTTGCTTCAAAGATGCCTATAACAGCAATATGTAGGTTGAGAGATGCAAAAAGGTGGTTGTCATAGCCTCATAGGAAACATGGACTAGGTGGAGATTTTAATGGGTTTAGCACATTGTAGAATGAGAATGCATAATTCTAACTGTTTGTGACCTAAACTAAGGAGTCCATACAGTTGAAACAGAATGAACTGGAGTTGGACTGAAACTGGAAAATAAAGAATTATGAAACTGAAACAAACCAACGCAAACCGCTCTGATTTTTGTTTAGAACCGGCTTGCCCCCAAAATGTACCTTTAACTGGATAACTGCATGGGCTTGTGTTATCATTTATGTAAAGTTACAAAAGATGGTTACGTTTTGTATCAGACTGGACTGGAAACATTCATAAGTAAATAATAAGAACTGAAAATTTGTTTTTTAGAAAATTTGGAGCCTAATGAAACCATATACAGTCGGTTCTGGCTCTATAAGGCACGGTCTATGTGGTTTCTCCAGTTTGTCAGCCAAGACTGAGTTATGTACTTTTGTACCCCCCTAATATATACAGAGCAAGACATGATGTACTTACTGAATCAAAAACATTTTCCATTTAGTCTAGGCATTTACATGATGCTTTTCATCTATCTCTTCAAGCTCTAAGGCATGGTGTGTAAAACTCACTCTAAGCAACTTCATAAAATTGTAGACTAAAAGTTAGAAACCATCTGACATTCTTTGCAATGCTAATTACTTCTTGATGTATGTGTCTTGAGGGTTTCAAGGGTATCAGACAAGGGTGTTCACGGTTTGGTTTCAACCCGTTTAAACCGTAAACCGAACCATTTAAAAATCCGAAAAAAACAAACCGTTTCTAAATTTGGTTTTCGGTTCGGTTTATAACCAAAACCGAATTATATATTTGGTTTTTGGTTCGGTTATGGTTACAAGATCTTGAATTTGGTTAAACCGAAAAAACTAAATTACGTATATTATTATTATATACTTTCTTAAGTCTTTAGGTTTTCCTAACTCCCTATATGCTATATGCCTATATATCCAAATAAAAATACAAAAGCCTAATCATTGTTCCCCGTGTGACACATCACGGCCTCAACCAAGAAGGTAAACTATGTAGTATCTCATGTTTATCAATTCTTATATGATTATATTTATAGTTTCGCAACACCAACACAACCATGCAATTCGTTTTATAGTTTCTGTAACTACAATCTTTTTTTTTTTTAATCTTTTTTTCTGTTTGGGACTTTCAATGAACCACTAACAGTGAGCCATAAGGTTTTTTACCTGCTATGACGATAATATATATATATATATATATATATATATATCTGTTTCTTTTTTTGTAGTTTTTATAACTTCAAACTAATAAGCTTTTTGTTTGTCCATGATTAAGCTAACTTAAGATTCTAAGCTTAGACAAAAATGGTGCATTTGTGTTTTCTTGGTTTTAAACCGAAACCGAACCGATTTCTAATTCGGTTTTATTTTTTATTTTGAATTAGGTTTTGGTTCGGTTACGGTTTTGAAAATAAAAATAAAAAACCCGAAAAACCGAACCAAATAGGCCAAATAACCCGAAAACCGAACCGATGAACATCCCTAGTATCAGAGTGTATGAATACTTTCTTGTTGCAAAATTTTTGCCAGAACGGAAATTCATTTAAGATTTGGTTTTTACAGGTGAGGAAGGTGGGAAAAGTCGCCAGAGCAATTTGCATTATGAGCCACCCCATTCCAAACACCAATGATTCACACTCGGTGCAGGTTATTCTCCCACAGAAGCAGTTGGGGCGCAGATCAGACATGTGAGTGTAAAAACAGTAACTGAATTTGTTTGAGCTTGAATAAGTTCATTTATGGGTCAATGTGCTTGCTATTGTCATGTCAGAAAAATGCTTTTGGGTACCCTGAAATTGTGATACGCATGCCAGTATATTGAATATAACTTAGAGTTTTAGGTGCCGGTAGGAATTTATCCAACTTGATTATATCTTGACACTGGATGCTTGGGCCAATATGTCACATGGGATTTGCACTTTCTTATAACAGGTCACTGCAAATGTTTTCAGTTGTCAACTCATATTGTTTCCAACTTTACGCACTCTCCTGTGACTGTAGGCATTAGAGTTTCAAAATGGGTGGGTCGTGAATCACGTCAAAAGGGGTTGGGGCTGACTGTTTTACTGTAGACACTTCTGTGTCCCATTTTTAATACCTTTTTATTTGTTCATTGAGTTGAGTATGAAGGAATGCAAAAGTATTATAATTTATATCTATAATAATTACAATACTTAATACTAACCTCTTTATAATAAGAAGATTTAGGAAGTTGTTTGCATAAAGATATACTTGGGCGACTTCTTACCATTCGTCTTGGGTCCAATTTCCACTTTAGTTTAATTTTCTGATCATGCTCGCTTGGCCTGTCAGAAATAGAACAAATCTCAGTTCTAGCAGATCAAAACCCAAATCTACCCATTTAGTAGTGACTGTCAAATTGCCAACTCTACTATAAACATTACTCCTAACAGCCGGCATATGAGATTTTCAAACACTAAACCAGATATGCATTCTGTAGGTATCTCTTTTGCTGTTCATATTCCCACAATGTTGCTCCAAAAGGGAAGTTCATTGCATTTGTATCTACAGACGCTGAAACTGATCAACCTGAAACTGAACTAAAGCCAGGGCTTGATCTTCTAGGGCCTGTTGATGAGATCTTTTATGATATGTATGATAGATACGAACCAGTCAACGAGCCATCTCTAGATAATTGCTTTATATCCACAGTGAGTTTTTTGTACAGATCATTTTTGTGAAATTTGTTTGAAATTGTATACTGTTTTGTAATCTGTCCCTCATATTCATCAGAGCTATGATGCCACAACTCACTTTGAGTCAACTGTAATTGATGTGCTCAACATGTATTCAATGATAACCGGAAAGGTATGCATTTGATTCCCCTTTTTCTAATTGATATGTTTTGTTTGATATTTCCTTTCTTGGCATCTCCTAACGTTTCCGTTAGTCACTAGCTCGTTTTAAAGCTTTTTCACATTTTTACTCTTTATAGCTTTAGAATCTTCAGAGTAGATTTGCCAAATCTGCTTGTCAGTGCAGTTTAACTGGTCATAAAAAAAATTCTGTATAATGTTTGATGAATCAATTTTGAAGGTCGTAAAAAGTTTGGATATGCCATAGAACTTAAACAGGTTGATATTGCTATACCCCTGATTTCGAGGATTGTTGCTAACAATTATTTTCATGCAGGTTCTTGATCTGAATGTAGACCTAAGTGCTGCAAGTGCTGCTGAAGAGTAGAAAATTTGGATCCCCTACTTCTACAAAGGCATGTGTGGTGGAAAGAACTTTTACTTGAACTTTGAAACGTCTATTTTCTCAATACAAAACCATATGCAAGTGTTTTAAGAAGGCTGTCTTTGTACTTTTGTGTAAAATATGACTCGTGTTTCGTTCACATCCTTGGTGGTAGCACCATGTGCAATGTGTTCTTGTTCATTCTGTTATATCTGAATGGAGTTCATCGTCGCCAATCCACTGTAGACTGAAACCAATTTTTTTTTTCACAGTTGAAATTAGCCGAACTAAGGGTAAAGAGTCACTCTAATGAGAGTGGTTTGGGTTTGAATCTGGGTTATATGAGCAGACAAAAATTGATTTCAAAATCAAAGTTGGAATTGAAATAATATGCTGTTAATGTCTTTTTGATGTGTTTTCTTTCAGAATCTACAAATTGTCGTAGTTTCTGGAAAAAAAATTTTTAACTTTGTTATACTACCAAGTCTAGACCAGTCCATTTAGATCTTAAATGTGTCTTTAGGGTCGTAGGTGGATCTTCTTGGAAGTAATTTGAGCTTTAAAGGTTCCATCTGTTGTAGTTGCTCACTTGCTCGGTTATATAATGGTTTATGTTTTTCTCAAATTTATTTCTCTTAATATGCCACAAGAGCAATCTGTTTCTGCATAGTATAGATCTGCATATGGTCTTCAATCTTATTTTAAGATGACCACTTTTGTAGCATTCAGTTCCATAGTACGAGCCATTAGGCTCTTACATTTTGGTGATTGGGCTGTTTTTAGTTTGTTGACTTTGCATCTGGTTCAGATTACAAGAGCCAGTCAGAGTCATTTTTTTCATTTATTTCCGGTGATTTTGGAAAATTAGTGATGATGAACATCTGTTCTTTGATTATATAGACGTCGTTGGAGAAGATGTTGTTGACCGACCATGTAGGATTTCTTATTTCTTTTTCAAATCCTAGTTTAAGTTGAAGTACCCTCCCTATCTTGCAGTCTATGCTTTTATGTTTAAGATCTAGGTATTATAACCTCAAATAGATGCTTTAGTAACTGAAATGTTTTTATCATATGTTAACATACATTTGTTTGAACCATTAAGATGGTGGTCTATTGGTTGAGCATGTGTCTCCAAAAGGTTGAAATTCCCTGAAGGTTACGGGTTCAATTCATGATTCCTTTAGTGGCCCTAGAGGCCCATCTAGAGGTGTACATAAGTCGGGTTTTCGAAAACCCGGTTCCGGGTTCAACCCGAACCGGGTATTAGTCAACAAAATGGAACCGGGTTGGTCAAAGAACCGGGTCGGGTTCTACCCGGGTTTGAGAGCTGAAAACCGAACCCAGTGGAACCGGTTTTAGGGTCGGGTAGGGAACCGGGTAGGATCGAGTTTTGTCGACGTAATTGAATTTTTTGATTTTTTGGACTATTTTTTTACTTATAAATCCATACTTTTATTACTAATCAAACTTTTAGTACACATTCAAATACTTCATAAAAGGTCTTCAAATAC
>JAOEHQ010002748.1:0-18678 GCA_025447715.1 Asclepias incarnata
CCAGGCCGAGATATTGAGCCGATAACAAACTTTTCATTGCAGTCAAGGTCCGATAAGCGATTTATCACCGATTTATCGGCCGATAAGGCCGATTTTTACAACACGTAACCGTGTGTCAAGTAAAATTTTGTATTTTTATGGGCCAATAGATGAAGTAAGTTTTACGCTGGAGTATTATGAAAGTTAAAAAATGCAATGTATATTAATAAATTACTATTGAGATTGTTCAGCCTTAATTAAAGTTAACTATAGAGGTAAAAACATGTGCCCACGAAGTCCAGGAGTCCCTTCAAGTAATGTCGTACTACTTCCATCATCTATCAGAATAGACCAAATGTAACATTCTAAAAGTTAATGTCTTAGTTTCATATTCAGACTTGTGAGCAAATCATATCATTGGAATGGGATCTTTGTTGTTTTGGCTTTATAATATAGAACCTAGTGTACTAATGGATATTTTTCGGTGGGCGTATTGTAATGGCAAAACAGGTTCATGATGCTGGTCATATGGTTCCTATGGATCAGCCCAGGGCTGCTTTGGAAATGTTAAAGAGATGGACAGAAGACTCGCTATGTGAAACTGCAATGGAACCCAAATCTCTGGTTTCCTCCATATAATGTGTAATGGCGGTTTGCATGGTCTGTTGTTTGTAAATAATGCAGGTTGTCTCCTTGGAACTATATAGACTGTAGTCAACCTAGTTGCACCATAAGAGTAGAACACACTGAGCCTCTTTTTAGCCGGTTTCTTATTCTATGGATTGCAAACATTCTAATTAAATCATAGATCCATGTTCGTGCAGTTGATGTGATGCTACTTTTGCGTATTTCATGGTATCTGAAAGATTACGGACCTTGGAATTTGTTTTAGTTTTTCTTGTGATATGATATGAAATGATATTGATATGAATCAGAGTTCAATACATGCAGAGTTCAGCTCTCTAAAGTGCAGATTGTTTTAACCAAAAAAAAAACTTGGTCATGTAATGAAGTTCAATACTAGTATTTAAAAGAGGTTAGACCAGCTGTAAACGAATCGAATTTTAGTTTGTTAGTAGGCGCTAGTGTACTGTTTCTAGCTTGGGTTGGGGGGGTACAGCATTATATTAAACAGGATCTTTTGTACTGTTAAAAACGTTTTTATGGTTAGTGCAGTAAAATACAAGGTTGTAAAACTCTCCCGAATATTCGAAATAAACTCCTGACTCCCCACCTCGCCGAGTCGAGTCCGAGTCACGAGTTCTGAAATAATATGTTATTATTTATAAACAATTATGTTTAAGTTCGTAATTTTAATATATTTTTAAAGTTTTAAACATATAATTTCAAAAATAATTATGTTTATATATAAAATCTCAATCCGGGTGCTCCCCGAGTCGAGTCCGAACACGAGTTCTTCAACCTTGGTAAAATATCGTTTTAGAACAACTCAAATTTAGTATCCTTGAATCTAATCTAACAGTAGTTGTGTGACATACTGGTGTCATGATGTTTCTTTCTTCACTTTAGTTAAAAGTCAATATATATATATATATATTGTATATTGTATCACAACAATGAACACAAACTGCATTTGTGACCCACAAATCTATGGACCCACTTGTGAACAAAACAACACACGCTGGTAATGGTCAAGTAAGGCTGCTGCTAATGAACACGACGGAACTTACAACACCATAAAAAAAATGAAAGAATTAATTAAAAAGACAAACTTGGTCAGGGGCTTTCTAATCATCCACTATGTGGGGCTCCGGGGGGTGAGGTTACCACAGGTCTCAGGTTTGAGCCTGGGGGTTTACATCCCAAAGGTATTTTCTATAAGGAGGGGTGTGAAGGTCCTGCAAATAGCAGGTTAAAACCGCCTCCACTCACGTCTGAATCGAAACTCAACCTTAAAAAATAAAAAATTAAAAAGACGGCATAAACCACTTAAGGTTTACAAAACCATGAATGCTAGCAAGCAATCACCTTGGTGCAACACTTTATATAAGTTGTAGATTTATACTACAACAATTCACAAGTTGTTACTGTAACAAGTTGCTATCCTTTTAATTAAGACATGATACGACACAATATGATAGGACACAACATCTATGTGGGTTGGACATGAACACGACACAATAACTAATAATGTCATTTTTTTCAAACACGAACACGACATGATAACTAACAGGTTACAAAATTAGACCTGTTATAAAACTTGTTAATAGACACTTCAAGTCTTATATTGAAATTGGAAACAAAAGTCCATAAAAATTCATAATAATCCTTAACGAAACAAAATTTCATAAAAGTCTTAATTAATACATAACATACTTTAATCAACATCAAATCATAACATTCATTAAGAACAATTTCGACGGGTCGATCTATTTACGACGCGAAATCTATTAACGTGTCTTATCGTGTCATTTTTTCAAGCACGAACACAACAACTAATCGTGTCTTAACGTATCGACCTGTTAACGACACGAAACTGTTAAACTCAAACATGAAAACTATTAACTTTGTGTTGTGTCGTGTTAATATGTTCGTGTTAAAAATTACCATCCCTACTAATAATTAAGCAAGATATTTGATGGTTAGAATTTTGAAAAAAAGAAAGAAAAAGAAGACCTTTCTTCTTTTATTATTAGTTAGTTTAATTAATAAAATAGTCGTATATCCATTTTCATTTTGAAAAAAGAAAAGAAAATGGATGATTACTTGAAGAATTTAGTAATCATCATCATCGTGGTGGCATCTTTTTCTCCGGCAATAAGTATCACACTAACTGACTCCAATTCCCCCCGCCTGTCCACTGTAAAAGCAAGGCAGCTCATCGCAGACCTCAATTTATTCCCCGAACTTTCCGTCAACATCGTTGATGACGACGGCGATGTTACCAACCACCGTTCCTCCTCCTCTGTTGGCCACCGACGGATTATTGAGAAGCCGTTTAAATTCCCGAATTTTATGGATGCTGATGACGTGTCAGTTGAAGAATTAGGTCATCATGCTGGTTATTACCCCATTCAACACTCTCATAATGCTCAGTAATACTTCTATACTATTCCTGCTACTACTACTTATATTCTATTTATATATATATATATATATTATATATATATATATATATATATATATATTTTGTATGGCGTTTTCCTAATCATTAGCCCTCGTGACTACGGTTAAGGCGCAATAAAATACTGTACATTACGATTGAAAATTATTTTTGGATGCAGTTACTTTTATGAATGTATGTATGTATGTATGTATGTATGTATGTATGTATCGAGTGGTATTTTTTTCTGATGTGAAATTCATATAAGCTTTTACGTTGCATTCGATAAGTTGTCACGCCTACAAAAATACCACTAGATGCATACAATTGCAATATTTGAAAGTTGGATGCTTTTTCTATATACACTTCTAAGCACTACAATTTTATTATATTTTTAAAATGATTAGCATCTAAGAATAGTGTTTGAGTTGTATGTAGGATGTTCTACTTTTTCTTTGAATCTCGGAACAGCAAACATGACCCTGTTGTTATCTGGCTGACGGGAGGACCGGGTTGCAGCAGTGAGCTTGCTCTTTTCTATGAAAATGGTCCTTTTAAAATTGCAGATGACTTAACTCTTGTCTGGAATGAGTACGGGTGGGACCAGGTGATATTTTCTTGATTCAATATTAGTCATCATACTTATGCAGTTCATTTCATGTTACTACTATTGAACATACAATATTAGTCCATGTGTATCTTTCAATTGTCGGATATTGGGTCACTGTTGTATGTTTCATATAGTCACAATGGAGTAGAATTTGATTTTTTTTTTTCAAATTGTTTATTTATGACTTACAAGATGGGCCTTTTGTGGCAAAGTCAGGCATCAAACTTGTTGTATGTTGACCAACCTACTGGGACCGGCTTTAGTTATAGCTCTGATATAAGAGATATTCGCTATGATGAGAAGGGTGTGAGTGATGACCTATACGACTTCTTACAGGTCTGTTGATTTCATTTCAGCTTATGTTTGTGATATAAATAATCTCCAACACAAGCCTCTTTGTTTTTAACATAAATTTTCTCCCAGTATCTTTGTAATCCCTAAGGACGCTGTTTACCATTTTTGAATGTTGTTGTGACCCGTACATTCTTTTTACATCACAGGCATTCTTTGCAGAACATCCTGAACTTGTAGACAATGACTTTTATATTACTGGAGAATCATACGCTGGCCATTTCATTCCTGCTGTTGCTGCTCGAGTCCACCAAGGAAATAAAGCTAAAGAAGGAATGCACATTAACCTAAAGGTATCTATTTGTGTGTTAAAAACATTGGTTTTCTCAATTGAGTTGGTGTGTTTACTTTGTGTGTTGTTATACAGGGATTTGCTATTGGAAACGGGCTCACTGATCCAGCTATTCAGTACAAGGCTTATACAGATTATGCATTGGAGATGGGGATTATCAAAAAGTCTCAATATAGATTCATCAATTTGATCGTTCCAACGTGTGAAGCAGCAATAAAGCTTTGTGGTAATCGGGCATCTCTCTCTTTTTCTCTCTTTTGCCTACACACACTCACAGCGTGACACATGCACACTTGGAATCATGATGTTCAATGTGGGATATTCTTCCTCTGATTTGTCTGCATATAACTGTATCTATGGATGTTTTTAGGCACTAATGGAAAAGTCTCTTGTATAACTGCATACTTGGTTTGCAACAGCATTTTTGAAGCAATCGTTCTTATCGCAGGCAATATCAATGTAAGGAATTCCAATACTTTGTTTTTATTCGTATAGTATACCAGAATATTTTGAAAACCGAGTTTGGAAAAACTAACTGAATGAAAGAACGTCTCGAGCTTAACATTTCAATTAGCTATTAAATTTCCTTGCATTTCATTTACTGTTGCTGTGTTGCTGAACCCTTGTTTATTAATAAGTAAAATAAGAACAAGAATATAGAATACGAAGCTGTATGAAAATCGCTTTTTATTTGTTTCAGTACTATGACATTAGAAAAGAGTGCATTGGCATTCTCTGCTATGACTTCTCAGACATGGAGACACTCCTAAACCAGAAATCTGTTAGGCAAGCTCTTGGAGTTGGAGATAAAAAGTTTGTTTCATGTAGTACTACAGTGTACCTGGCTATGCTAACGGATTGGATGAGAAATCTTGAAGTTGGCATTCCTGGTCTCCTTGAGGATGGGATTAAGTTGCTTATATACGCTGGAGAGTATGACCTCATCTGCAACTGGCTCGGTTAGTATTCATTGGACACTGTTTCCCAAGTGAAAATTTCCACGATCTATTCATGATTTTTATTTATGATCCCTTGAAAACACACATGATGGTAGGCAATTCGAGATGGGTTCATGCTATGGAATGGAATGGAAAGGAACAGTTCAATGTGTCTTCTGAAGTTCCTTTTGTAGTAGCTGGATCTGATGCAGGCGTACTAAAAAGTTACGGTCCACTTAGTTTCCTTAAGGTATGCTGTTCTCACTCGATCATTACTTCTAGAGGTGGCAAAATGGACAGGTCGAGTGGGCTAGGTATCAGGTCGAAAGGTTTGGTTGAGTTTAACCCGAACAAGTTATATGTTAATATGTCAAATAGGATTCTATAATATTCTAGTTTTTTGAATAAAACGAGTTAGGAGTTCTTAGGCATGACTAATACATACTGGGCTACTTTTGATCCGTTTAGCCTTTTTTTTTTTTACCCATTGACCTGTTATAGGTAAAATAAAACCGGAATTGAATCGATTCGTAAGTATTTGGGCAAAGTTACCACAATTAAGTACTCCAGATCTATTCAATGAAACTAGTAATCAAGGAAAAAGAAGAAAAAAAAGGGCTAATCATTTGGAAATGCATTGAACTTTCACCCGTTTCCTGTTATATGCATCCATCTTTCAAAGTTCCTATCGTATGCACTAATCTTTATACATAATCCTATTATATGCATTATATGATTAAAAATGACTTAAAATGACTAAATTACCCTTACTGTTTTTTATATCTTTTTCTGATTTTAATTTAATTATATCAGCTGCTTAAAAATTATACAAATATGTTCTTGCCCCATTAAATCGAGGGCCATACCTTCCATCACTTTAGAATTAATCTATACTATATTATAAAACATATTCACATCCACTTTAAGAACTCTTGAATTTTTAAGTCAAGAATTGATCTCAACCATCCATTTCTTAAAGTTGATCTAGACCACTACTTTTACCAAAATCCCAAATAACAACATTCTAGAAATCATACCCTATTTGGATCAAAGTCATATCCAATGTATATTAACACGTATATCTTAATCAATTCATCCCGATACCACCTCCATTGCCGCTCTTAATCACCAATACCTCTATCACCGATCTTTCCCCAAAAGACTCTTTCCAGATCTGTGAATAAAATAATGGTTGGCCAGAGAAGATAGGGAGGGAGGTGAATCGGTTGTGGGTGTTAGATCAACGGCAAGAGGGAGATAAACAAGTGGCGGAGTGGTATATATAAAGAGTATAGGAGGGCACCCTGCTCCTGGCACCACTTTGGATCCCCATCATCCCACCTTGTAAGGGTTATGATGCCGGTAAAATACTTTCACTTAATACCCACATGATTTGGGCATCCCTAAGGATCAAACCCGCATCTCTCAACTTCACATGTGGGCCCAAGCTGCATTGGTAACGGGTACCACTCTATCTAATGATGGATTGGTATATATATATATATGTAACGTTTTAGTATTTAATTTAAATTAAAAACAATTTAAAAATGAAGAATAAAGTTAAAAATAAATTATTAAGGGTGTTTTAGATATTGCAAGTCATGTGTGCATGCAATAGTATGAAATATGAAGATGAATGCTTGCAATAGAAAGTTTGAAAGATGAATGCATACAATAGAAAATGGGTGAAAGTTCGATGCATTTTCAAATATTTAGCCTAAAAAAGTTATCATGTTCTGGATATTCAAAACCAAAAGAGTCGAGTCTCCTGCAAATCATAACACTAACAAATTTGTCATTTAAGACGTTATACTACGATAAGAGTTGCAACATTTTTATTAAAGCTCTCATTTCAGATATACTCAGGCTATGTATCCTTTATTAGCGCTGCAACCAAGTTGATGGTATTAGTTTAGGTGCACAGCATTCCTATAGTTCGCCTGTTGAAGATGATTTTAGATACAGGTGGCACATAATCAGACGCTTTTGTTAAGCTATCTGTCAGATCATATTTTGTTGATTTGTTCCGTAAGGATCAAGTAAACTCGGTTATTCTTGAGCGTCGTTCTGAAAATTAAAAAGAATTAATCTTGGTACTTTCTTTGAAGATGAAAGTAAAGAGCAACTTTCTCTATGGAACTTGCAAATCTGGAATGTATTTCATATTCGTCTTATAACTTAAAGAGAATTTATATGCATAAACATACACAAGTCTGATAATACATTTGTTCCTTTTCCGTCTCACATCACTAATTCCATATTTAACTTTTGAACCAATAAATTCATTGACATTAGAGCTTCTTTGTATGGTTATGTAATTTGGACTTAGTGAACCTTTTAAGATATTGATATTGTAAATGGGAAAACAGGTCTATGATGCCGGACATATGGTTCCTATGGACCAACCGAAGGCTGCGCTGGAGATGCTAAAGAGGTGGATGGCAGGTTCACTTTCCGAAAGTGCAAGGAAGCCCAAATCTCTAGTTTCCTCCATATAATGTTTAATGGCATTGTGCAATGTCCGTTCTTTGTAATTTGTAAATAACGCAGGATGTCTTCCCTCGTAACTTAATAAACTTAAGTCAACCTAGTTGCAACACCATAAGAGTAGAACATATGAAGCATCTTTTAGCTGCTTTCTTATATTATCCTTACGGATTGCAAATGTTTTAGTCGATCATAGATCCATGGACCATGTGATGACATCTTTCAATAATCCATGGTATCAAAGTTCTCCTTACTTTGGACTTGATCATATATGACACAACCTATATGAGTTCAGTATATATAATATATATATATATGATTGCTGTGATTGAGTTTTTGTAATTTAGTTTTGCTCTTTTGTGGAGGCTCGTGAGGTGTTTCTGGCCCTAATATTAGAAGTCATCTCAAAATTTCCAAATGTCTCCAAATGTTACGATTGAGAACACAAATATGTGCATCGTGTGTTTTGCTACAAATTTAAGCCTTAATGCCGTATGTTTTCTGACATAAAATTTTATTTATTTATTTATTTTTTCCATAAATAGACGTACATCTATTTTGGTTAACTAGTCGTATATAGCGGTGGACAAATAGCAATCGACCAACAAGACCGTTCATTTGTCGAATTACATCTAGAAGAAAAAGAACAAGGTTGATCGAATTAGGATATCAGTACACTTGTATTCACACACACTTGAACAACTCTCTGCTCTCATCTCTCAATTCTTCACACACTTAGCATTATTCGATCAACTACGTTCCATTATTGTAAACACTTTCATAATCATTAATAAGATAACAAAGGCAGGGACGATTGCTTCCTCCCGGGGTTTTTATGTCGACAATCTAAAAGGATTAAGGGCTTTTCCTCGATAACAAATCTCGGTGTTCTTGTTCTTTATTCTTTACTTTTACATTGCATTTGTTTTAATCAAGATTATTTACTGTTCTTTACATCATTTTGTCTTATTTAATCTTGTTTAATAGCATTTGCGATATCTTTTGTTCATTGAAAACCTTGTTTGGTCGACATAAATCTTTTTACAAGTCTTTTCTTTAAATCGCATCTTTGAAACTCAACATATTACCGGCACACAACCTCACGAACGAAAGTTTGGTTACATAATTGATTTAAGTCTTCAACGATGATTATCTTGAATAATTTTTGACCAAAACATCTGCCATTTCTTAAAATCTCTCTTTTGATTCAAAATTGTGGTGTAACGTGTATCCTCACCTGTTCCGGTCATGGAATAAATGAAATAAATCAAAAAATGAATTTTTGTTCAAAAATGAAATCTTGTTGGACTGTCCATGTCCGGTTCATCATTCAGAACCATATCACATCCCAAATCTAATGAAATAGGATGAATTGAGACGGTATTTTGTAAATACGTAATATGTCTTATCATCCATCCAATCAATATAAATCAATATTTTTAGATATTTTATTTCATAATTATTATTATATTTTTTAATATGTAATACGCGGGTTCGTAATTTAGTTTATCATAAAACTTAAAACATTTAGAATTGGTTTTTTACGGAGAATACATGTCTGATAATCCTATTTAGCTTCTTTCCCTTTCACCCCAAAACCCAAATTCATTCACATCTAAATTAGGGTTTCATTCAATCTCTCTCACTCTACTAAGTAAAAAAGAAAAAAACAAAAAAAAAAAAAGGGAGAAAAAATCAAGCAGATACGCACCATAATGCACAGGCCTTTCATTCATTGAATCTCTCTCTCTCTCTACTACTACTTTCACTTTAGCTGGATGAATCGTCCCATCTATTTTCACGTCCAGGATCTCAGTCCTTCGGAGTCAAGGGAACGAATTTTAAGACTCAGGGATAGATTTGCAGCATCTTCCCAGATAGATGAGTGGTGCATTCCTGAAAGGTCGATACATAGCGTAATCTATGATACATTTTTTCTAACTCCTCCATCCAAGAAGTTTTATCATGAAGGAAATCTTTTTCCATCAATCTTTCAAGTTTTTTGCTTTGGTTCAACGGAGCACTCATTAAACAGTATTTATCCAAGTCGCTTGGCCTCACACCAAGCCATTTGATGCCTGGAGTCACCAAATTATCACAATCAAATGCCGAATTTTCCGATCCGTACGTGTAAGTACACAAGATACTTACCCCAGACGCGTCACAGTCCACTAATCTGAGGACAGGTATGTTCACCTGCTTCGTTAAATGCCGTAAAAAATACCGTGTTGCCATATCCGGCATGCCATATCCGGCATTCCATGACCGGTTATTAATATACAATCAACTTTCTTATGAATCCTGTCCTCAACCAATGATGAATAATACGCTTCCTTTTCCACAACAAGGATAAATTTTGCCCTACATGATACAACCTCAAAATCTGACATCAAAGGACAAATGAATTTGCCTAAATTCTGAGTGTCTTGTAGATCAAATGTTTTCCCATTTCCCCTTATCACAAGAGACCCTATCACAAAACCATTCGGGGATGCCGTAATTCCTAAACAGCGACGTGTGGCACCGATTAGGCAACACACATCATTTATTAATTTATCGGATACATTTTGGGTTTTAAACGATCTCTTATACTTATAAAATATTGCTCGTTTCGACAATGTCTTGTGATTTAGGTTTAACTCAAGTAAAATGTTAAGAATAGTTGATACCCTATTAGCCGTCTTCAATTGTATATGCGTAAGCAGGAAGGGTAAAATCATACGGAGCCGACCTGAATCATAGATTACGCTATGTTTCGACCTTTCAGGAATGCACCACTCATCTCTTTGGGAAGATGCTGCAAATCTATCCCTGAGTCTTAAAATTTGTTCTCTTGACTTCGAAGGACTGAGATCCTGGACGTGGAAATAGATGGGATGATTCATCCAGCTAAAGTGAAAGTAGTAGAGAGAGAGAGAGATTCAATGAATGAAAGGCTTGTGAATGAATGGTGCGTGTCTGCTTGATTTTTTCTCCTTTTTTTTTGTCTTTTTCTTTTTACGAATGATGCGATTAATTAGTAGAGTGAAAGAGATTGAATGAAACCCTAATTTAGATGTGAATGAATTTGGGTTTTGGGGGTGGAAGGGAAAGAAGCTAAATAGGATTATCAGGTATGTTTTCTCCGTAAAAAACCAATTCTATAAATGTTTTAAGTTTTATGATAAACTAAATTACTAACCCGCGTATTACATATTAAAAAATATAATAATAATTATGAAATAAAATATCTAAAAATATTGATTTATTTTGAGGATTGGATGGATGATAAGACATATTACGTATTTACGAAATACTGTCTCATATCACATCCCACATCCCAAATATGATGAAATAGGATGAATTGAGACGATATTTTGTAAATACGTAATATGTCTTATCATCCATCCAATCCTTAAAATAAATCAATATTTTTAGATATTTTATTTCATAATTATTATTATATTTTTTAATATGTAATACGCGGGTTCGTAATTTAGTTTATCATAAAACTTAAAACAATTTATAGAATTGGTTTTTTACGGTGGAAACATACCTGATAATCCTATTTAGCTTCTTTCCCTTTCACCCTCAAACCCAAATTCATTCACATCTAAATTAAGGTTTCATTCAATCTCTCTCACTCTACTAATCAATCGCATCATTCGTAAAAAGAAAAAGACAAAAAAAAGGAGAAAAAATCAAGCAGACACGCACCATTCATTCACAGGACTTTCATTCATTGAATCTCTCTTTCTCTACTACTTTCACTTTATCTGGATGAATCATCCCATCTATTTCCACGTCCAGGATCTTAGTCCTTCGGAGTCAAGAGAACGAATTTTAAGACTCGGGGATAGATTTGCAGCATCTTCCCAGAGAGATGAGTGGTGCATTCCTGAAAGGTCAAAACATAGCGTAATCTATGATTCAGGTCGGCTCCGTATGATTTAACCTTACGCATATACAATTGAAAACGGCTAATAGGGTATCAACTATTCTTAATATTTTACTTGAGTTAAACATAAATCACAAGACATTGTCGAAACGAGCAATATTTTATAAATATAAGAGATCGTTTAAAACCCAAAATGTATCCGATAAATTAATAGATGATGTATGTTGCCTAATCGGTGCCACACGTCGCTGTTTAGGAATTACGGCATCCCCGGATCGTTTTGTGATAGGGTCTCTTGTGATAAGGGAAATGGGAAAACATTTGATCTACAAGACGCTCAGAATTTAGGCAAATTCATTTGTCCTTTGATGTCAGATTTTGAGTTTGTATCATGTAGGGCAAAATTTATCCTTGTTGTGGAAAAGGAAGCGTATTATTATCATTGGTTGAGGACAAGATTCATAAAAAAGTTGATTGTACGTTAATAACCGGTCATGGAATGCCGGATATGGCGACACGGTATTTTTTACGCCATTTAACGAAGCAGGTGAACATACCGGTCCTCGGATTAGTGGACTGTGACCCGTCTGGGGTAAGTATCTTGTGTACTTACACATGCGGATCTGAAAATTCGGCATTTGATTGTGATAATTTGGTGACTCCGGGCATCAAATGGCTTGGTGTGAGGCCAAGCGACTTGGATAAATACTGTTTAATGAGTGCTCTGTTGAACCAAAGCAAAAAACTTGAAAGGTTGATGGAAAAAGATTTCCTTCATGATAAAACTTCTTGGATGGAGGAGTTAGAAAAAATGTCGAAGGAGATGCGACCTTGATTCGTTGAAATGCGAAACGGTGTTACAGAAGGTGGCTCTGAAGGACTGGCTATAAGTTTCTTTTTTTAGATTTTTTTATATATTTGTTTTCTTTGTTGTGCGTCCGCTTATGTAGGAGTGTGAAAATGGCCGGGTTTGGTAATGGGTCAAAGTTCATGAAATTACTATATTATTTATGAAGCAATCTATGAGGTTTAATGCATTTGGATTCATTATGTGTTGCTTTTGACCCATTTGAGCTGCTCCACCCATGTGCCCGATTCTCTTTTTAGTTGAATCTTTTAATATAACCAAAATGGCTTGTTAGAGATAAAACATAACCCACTTTAACCCATTTGTACGTAATGGGTTAAAATTGTCACCTCTACTTTTAGGTAATGGATAAGTGGACTCAAGGCTTTGTTAATGGCTAAATATGTTAATTTTGTCTGTTTTGCAAGGAATAATGAAGTGCAGTTTGCTAGTGAGATACAGCCCAAAGGCTCTCGTTACCATTTGGAAATTTCGTTAGGTGATCAAAAGGTTGTAAGGCAGTAACAGTGACTGCATAGGGAATAAAACTCTTTTATGCAGTCAGAATTTTGTTATATATTAACTTGTCCATACGAATAATTATATTCAGTAAAACAGGATGGTGATGTTTTTTCTGTACCCAAATGCAGATGCTTAATCTACGAGTAGTAAAATCTGAGACTGCTACAATCAAGGTACTTCACTGAGCTCATTTTACATGCAATATTAAAGCACTGTATGTACTTTTTAATCTCCAAATGAAATTTTATTGCCTTAGATTTTCTGGTGGGTGAGCAAGGTAATCTAATTATCGTAGTAATGTCTGAAACAAGATAGAATTACTGATTGTCAGTTAAACAAATTAAGTCCTTGGTTAGTTAGTTGTTCCCTCCACAGGTTTGTGTTTGTTTCAAGCCATTTTTTCTTTTACTGATTTACGCATGTCACACTATACTAGTATACTATGATATTGGCAATGCTATTTGCGAATGAAAACATCTTTCTGAAACTAGTTTACTCAAACTATAAGTGTTAGTAAGTAATTTTGTAAACTCCCAGATGGATGTATATTTACTTGTTCAGTGTATGTCTAAGGTTTTTGGTACAAGAACTGTAGTCCTCGTAAGACTGATCTAAAAATGATGGTAGAATGCTATCCTTTCTTCAGAGGTAAGTTGATAACTTGAAATTTGACTTCTGCTTCTATGTTTGTACTTTGTAGATTCCTCAACTGGAGTTGGAGATTTTTCCAAATGCACAACGTGAATCTTTATCAATGGTATGTTCCATATATCATGCTCAGTTGCTCACAGATATTTTATTAATTATCATGTAATATTATAAGTTTAGCTTCATGCTTTACTTGTGACCTGTGACTATGCTGTTACATGATTATTTCTGAGTGAAATTTATATTTTCCATGGGGTATTTTTTTATAAATTAAAAGTTTAGCTTTGTATTTTTTCGTTGTCATCTTTATTTGATAATTAAACGTTAATACTAAAGCATGTATTTGTTTCACCGTGTTTGTAAAATTGTGATAGCCTTTTGTCCATTTTCTATAAAATACACATTTCAATTTTAGTTATATGCATTTCAACTGCTTTTGTAATGCAAGTGTTTGGATATAATGGCTGCAATCTTGAACGGAGCTTATGTAATTTGTACATCATAAATATAGCTTGCTAACCCTCTCCGAGGTGGTCTAGTGGTAAGGCATTCTAAAGGTCTCAGCAGAGTCCCAGGTTCAAACCTTATTAGTTAAACATCTTCCAAAAAGTCTAAGAATCGGCCACGGGAATACCGGTTAAAGCCGCATACATAAGAGCCAAAGGCTCGACTTTCCCCCGGTAGCTTGAACAGGGATCCCTTTCTGGTTTTTTTGTAACCCTTACTCTGGAATTTTATTATAAGTTATAAAGAAAACATGTCTTTTACTCTATGAGCCTGAAATGTGTGCTGAAGTTCAGCTTGTTAACCTTTCAAGTTAGCTAGCTGTATTCCCTGGCTCAACGTTAGATGTAGCAATTTCGACCCAACTTACTTATGAATAGGTTGAAAGTCTGCAAAGTGTCTTCCAAATGCACATAAACCCTCTTAGATCATCTTATACACAAGTTATATTGTTATTGAAATTGTATAATTGTTTTCGAGAAAAATTGTTGTCGGTCAACCCAACATGACCCTTGTTTACTCATTACCCGAGCCACTTGAGTAGCCTCCTTCTCCATTCCTGCCCAGATTATCAGCATACTGTATATTAGTGGAATTGTTTATGGTTATTAGAGCATACTGACATGTGCAAGTTATCTGCATCAGGTACAGTGGATATTACTAAGAGAGTCTAAGGAATTGCAAGCCCTTCAAGAAGAGAGAAAGGTAAGCATTTATTTTAGCGCATGGTATCTGTCTTCATCGTGATTATTCCATAATGTCCTTTCCAACTTCCAAGCTGTCTTTTCTTGTGGCTTGACCCTATATGTCATCTTTCAGAAAGTGGATCCCCAAACTGCAGAATTAATAGCCCAGTCTATACTCAATTTAAATGCATGCGCAACAGGAAGTTCATCTTTTACCTTCATTCTTGATGATCCTGCTGGTAACAGTTTTGTAGAAGAGCCGTAAGTTTGTGTGTCCATTTAAACAAATATGACATAGATCAATCCATTTTCTCATTATTGGGTTGAAGTTGTCTATTTACTAAGTTAGTTTACATGTTTGCTCAACAGGCTTGCCCTATCCCAAGATTCAGAATTTCGTATTCAGTTATATGAGCGAAGTCGTGACCAACAGGCATCATTGGGATATCCTATTGATCCAACACAATGGGATGAAGAGGTACATTAGGGTGAATTGCTTCTGTGTATGATTATCTGATTATTTTGTGGTCACAAATAAGTTTTGGATAATCGGTATGATAAACGCAGCATCGAAATCGATTTGTGAGAAATATTGATATGACTTACTCATCCCTCTTCTTACACACATTCTCATAGTTAATAAAAGATACTTGCAGTCTATTGTTATTGGAATTATATATTACAACTGTTTTTTAAACTAATTTGTACTAATGATTTTTTAGAAAAAGTTGGTCAAAGATATGTTTTTGTCCAGATTATTAGTTTGTCAAATAATCAAGATTTGTCAATCACTCGCACAACTGATTATATGATTATTATTGCCTATTATGTTTTCACTTTCAATAGTAGAAAGCCACATTAATCCAAACAGGAAGACTTCGAACAGTTATAACCATCCTACTAAAATAAGTGCGACTAGCTCATAAAAGTTTTAGATTGTAGGTTGAATATATAAGTTATCATCATATAATGATAAATATGAATCGGAATGCGTTGTTACTTGTGTTAATACGAACACCGTGTCACTTGGCAAAACACTGTGTCACACGGCAATAATTTCTTTACATAGATGAAGCGAAGGATCCCTATAAACATAACATCACTTTATTAGAGAAAACATGAAGATTTCAGAATACATATTTCTTCATGTCTTCTGACAATGCTAAGCCAGCCTGCTTATCTTATGCACAAGTTGGTCAACAAAACTCTTTATTTCTATGGTCTAAGTATAACCTCATGTCTGGATATTTGTACTGATATACGCATGAAAACATACAACCATCCAAACATAGGGTAAAACCCGGTTTCTAAAGCAACTATTTACCATCAAGTACAAACGACAGTTAAAAGAACTCACTACGTATGCTTTCCATCATGGAATTGAGCGTTCTTTGCTGACCTAAAAGTTTCCAGAAACTTCATTGCCATCAGGAACTCTTCCTTCTCCCTTGACTTGTCCCAGGCATGTTCTGCTGCCAATATCTCGATGACACGTGGTAATGCTTTGCTTGCAGCATCTGTGTCGAGAAAAGCAAGTCGAGATCTTCTAGCAATAAAATCTACAGCTGATTCACAGTACTCATTCCGAGCACAGTATGCCACCTCAGCTTCAAGGTATGGGTACCCATGGGCAAGCCGCTTGCCTAGATTTTCATTCTACACATACCATATCATCAGTAAAACTGGGAAACCTTAACATAAATTTGGAGGTGGCAAATAAGTGGGCCGGGCAGGTTGCATAATGGATTATGGGTCAAAACAGGTAATTTCCAATTCAATCAGAGCAGGATGATTTTGGCTGACATGCAAACACAGTTTTTTTATCCCCTTCCCTTGAATTTTATAGATAGTTAGCGTATTTAAAATGATTGGGAAAACCATGCTGTTGAAAAAAAACCAATCTGAATTTTGAATACTAGCACATTGAAATACACTTTTGACCGGTTCAACCGGTAACCAAACTCAACCCATATTTCAATAAATGGGTTGAAACTGCCAACTCTATATAATTTCACAACTTAGCATCAAGGCTATGCCAAATAATTCACAAATATCATAAAAAAAAACTTAAAAATAAAAATGAGAATAGAGGTGTGATTAGTTATGTGCTAATTGCTTGAAGGTCAAACCTGAGCAATGGAAGCTACTTTTTCAGCCATGGTGCCATAAGAGTGAGACAAATGCTTTGCGGCAGCGGTGTCCATCTCTCCAGGAACTGGTGGCCCATTTTTCGCTTTCTTCATACGTACATATTCTTGAGCAACCACAGTGAAAAATGCAGGATCCCAGCCATCTCCACCCACAAGACATAAAGTGGGTGTCAAGGTTTTGTTTGCTGGATTCAACTTTCCTGACTTAATAGCCGCCTCCACAGCATCTTCAGCCATACTGCAATTAATTTAAGTTAGCACACCACCTAGTCAAAAGAAGCTTAAGAAAAGTTGCCCAATTCAATTTGATTTTATTACTTCGTTTTCAAGAAAGCAATGAGATCAGTAAATGAACATCAAGGATGATGGAACAAAAATGAACCTTCTATATGTTGTCCACTTTCCACCAGTAATTGTGACCAAACCAGGGAAATCTTCACAGACGACATGATCCCTTGAAATGCTCTCTGTGTTCTTTGCTTTTGGGTCCACTGCCAGTGGTCGAATACCACTCCAAGCAGAGAGAACATCCATGCGGCGTACCTATGCCATCCCAACATACTTCAGCCTCCAATATCCAATATAGAAGCAAATTATAATGATGAGGATTGCATAAACACTCGGTTTTATTTGAGCATGAGGTGGACCAAGGCACAAAGATCTGCATGCTTTTCTTTCTTCATTTTTTCAGTAAAAACATTAATTAGGTTTGAATCATATTTCCACATAAGCACAAACTTATGTTCAGAATCAACCCCCTATAATTGTGTAATGTAAAAGCTCTCTTGAACATAACATGTTTTTGTACAGACATTTGCTCAGATAATCTTACCAAGAAATGGAATATGGTACTAAATGAAACCTAATATGATAGTTTATACTAGTGTGAAGAAGTTAAACAGGGCTGTTGCAAAGACAGTCATCAAGATCACCTAACTGATGCTAAGTAGCTGAATATATCTGAACAGGAGGACACTACGGAATATAAATGTACAGAATTAGCTACAATTAATTCAGCTATGAAATTATTACAAAAATAGGGTCTGGGAAAGAGAATGAGGTAATCGGCTAGACCTGGTTTTTCATGGTTCAGCTGCAGCAGAAATAGGATGTCCCCTAGCTAATCTGTTCTACATTTTCCTCATACTTTGAATAGAGAATCCTCTCCACCATTTTACTACATCAAATTGATCCAAGCATCAAAATGAGAATGGACTCCCGAACAGCTTTGATAGGTAAAATGGTGCCTAGATTGGCCCATGTTTCGGATATAAGCAGGAAGCAACCCAAACATTGCTGGATGCCACTCAAGTGACTTTAGCCAATGAAGACCCTTGTGTCACTGAACAAACTTAAAAAAAATTATGCAGCTTCTACTGTTGTAATTTCACCCTACACTAACCCGTCGCCTTTGCTCTCAGAAAGAGTGGAACTGCCACTCTATGAAGGGACGTGTTAGGCACAGACATGGACCTTGGCCCATGCTTAAGGAATGAGTGGTTTCATTTGTTATTGATTGTTGCGATTCCATGTGTAGTTTCGTTTAATTTTGTATCTTCTTGTTAGACTTGATGTTATTTGGTGATCTCTAGTACCTTGCTAGTAGATCCTTTGATTAATATAATTTCTGCCGTTCTAAAAAAAGGTAAGTAGAATGCCTTGCTTAATTTCACAAAACTCATAACCTACCTTCTAAAATCTAAACTCTCAAGAGTAAGATTGT
>JAOEHQ010002759.1:0-18673 GCA_025447715.1 Asclepias incarnata
GTAGAAAAATTTCGGTATATTCGGTTTCGACCCCCCATTTTCGGTATATTACCCGAAAAATAGCATTAGGGAAAAAATAATTTAGATCCCGACCCCCCACTGAAAAGTTTGAAGCTTCGCCACTGTCTACTCTTAAACTATACGAATGTCTAGAATGCAACTTACAAATGTGAGAAGTAAAACTCGAATCCGGATGGAATACCACAAGGTCAAATACCTTAATTATCAATGGGTCACCAACCCCATTGACAGAAAAGACTTTAAATAATGCGAGTTGATTTATACACTAATAAGCGCATTCTTTCATTATTTTTGGGTATAAAACTAGTATAGTTTTTTTTATTAAATTGTCGTCTCATGTATTGCTTCTAATTTTTTATTAGTTGACAAATCATCGATTTTTTTAATTAACTCCTTAATTAATTCTTCTAGCTTGACTAACATCATTTGCACAACATATACATTATTTTAAATTATTTTTTTATACGTAGTGATATTTTAAACATTCATATACATTATTGAGGTTGCTTAAATAGTATCAGAGCATTTAAATTAACTCCTTAATTAATTCTTCTAGCTTGACTAACATCATTTGCACGACATATACATCTATTTTAAATTATTTTTTATACGCAGTGATATTTTAGACATTCATATACATTATTGAATTTAAATTTTTTTCCAAAACCTAATATATATTAAAAATAAAATTTGTCTTTCAAACAAATACAAATAATGATCTATCATACTATATGTATAATTTTAAACTTTGTTTATCTATCACATATGTATTAGGATGTATTGGTCAAAAATATCAACTCACTTCAAAGTTGAAATTGTGTGTATCAATATTTTTTTAATTTATAGAAATTTAATTTAATAACTTGCAAAGAAGTTTTATAAAGGAAAGTCCAAATGTAGGTAAATTGACATTCATTTAAATTTAATAAACTGATGATCGAGAGACTTTATAGATACGGAAGTCCAGTTTTTTGGGTAAATTGGGTTTCTCATTAGTCAATTAAAAATAAGTATTGTGGTTTGATTAAATGAATAAATGGTTTTTAGAGCATCAGAGGTAAAAAAAAATTATATGCGTTTACTTTTACAAAATACAAATCAATTGACAAAATTCTAACGTAGTTCATAAAAAAAAAAAAGTGGATTATCTAACATATTTGTTTACGTTTCATTTGTCAAACTCAGCTCTAAATTTCAACCGACGTAGCAACTTCTTTTTAAATGACCAAAATATTTGTCCATTATACATGTACATATGACAAAGTTTTGCTCACATGATGTATAAAAAACCTCACCTAATTCCATGCATAAACAAAATTGGCACCATGCAGAATATATGACTAATAATATATAGTAACACTTAATTAAATTGCATGATATATATATGCAAATGAGTTTAAATTAGTGATCCACCTCGTCGACTTGTTGCAAAGACTCCGAATCTTGTATTGAATTTGAAGCCTCATCATCAGGAGTCCTAATTTGGAGTCTATTGTTTGCATGACAACATAATTTAGTGAAGAAAACATGGGAAGATGAAGAAGATAAACACAATAATGGTTTATCTAAGGTTTTATTACAGGGCACCATTTGCAGCCCTGAATCTTCCTTATCATTGGGACGTAACATTGACATTAATTGTAACACAACTTTAGAAGAGATGTATAATGTATTTTGTTTCTTTGAACGTATATATGATCACAAGTATACAATACATATTTAAAGCCCTATATATATTATATTAGTCACTAAACCCTACTTTGAAAATAATGTATTTTGTTTCTTTGAACATATGATCACAAGTATACAATACATATTTAAAGCCCTATATAATTAGTACTAAACCCTACTTTGAAAAATTGAACATGCAATATGTCCCATAGTGATTTGAACAATATCGATCTGGTTATTTGGTAGCTTAATAAACACCCAAAAAAACATTGTTTTATTGCTTTTGGTCAATAATTTGAAATCTAACTATTTGGAACTCTAAGATAATTGATGTATACTATATTGATAATAATAATAATAATAATAATAATGTATTGATAAATAATGATGAGACATTGAGACTGTTACGATCCCATGTCGACCAAGAATGAGATTAATTGGTTGGTGGTTTATAAGTCTAGATATCCCCTCTTCCTTTGAGCTAACTTTTGGAGTTAGTTCTACATCTAGTTTATGGCTTGATGTGAACCTATTAAGGGATGTGTTCATATCAATTGGTATCAGAACCAGCCGTACCTTTCGAGGTTCCAACATTGGTGGCTTATTGGACCCGAAAAAAGAAAGGTGTCAACCATGACCAACATAGTCGTGACCAACAAGCTTGGAGTGGTGGACAATATGATTGGTGGCCAATGGAGTGGTGGCTTGGACCCAAAAAAAAGTGTCAATCGTGACCAATGATCGACGTTGGCTCTTCAAAGGATGGGATATTGTTACGGATCCACATTGGCCAAGTATGAGATTAGTTAGTGGTTTATAAGTCTACTTGTCCCCTCTTTCTTTGAGCTAGCTTTTTGGAGTGATTTTTTACACCTAGCTTATGGCTCGATGCGAATCTATTATGGAATCGGTTCATATCGGAGACATTATTGAACACCAAAGGTCAACAACGTTTAAAAACTTAATAGGATAAGCCACGTACGAGAGGAATTGAACTCTTATATTGAACAAACCACATATGTACAACAAATTTCCGAGTTACCCCTTAATCCCAAGAGCTAACACATAGATACTTAGCCCAATATATGTAATAGAGAACAGTGCTAACAAGTTATATATATATATATATATTAATTTCCATCGAAGTGAATAGTACCTTTTTTGTCATTACATGCATTTTTAACATATGTATTTGATTTGCAAAATAAGAAACAAAAAAATGTTTTAGCTTGATGGTTTGTCCCCCACTTTAGCAATGAGAGGTTGAGGGTTCAAATCCCCCCCAAACTCCTTTTCATTTTTAGCCCAACAAAAAAAGGGTCTTTTGGGCTTCACCCCAACAAAAAATGGGGCTTCTTTTGGGCTTTGATCTTTGATCCATAGCTTTTTATTGGACTTGCATAATTTTTTTGTTGTACTTTTGATTTTTTTTTGTTTTGATCTTTCGGGTTTTTTTTTTCTCCATACATAAGACCTATGCCTATAAACATTAAACAACTTGCAAAACAATATATATACTTAACAGGCTAATTTTTAGAATTTTCACTTTAAACTCCATAGGTTTTTTGGCTTTTTTTTTTACCACCTATTTTTTTGACTTATCTACTGTTTGACCCCAAACTTTTTGAATTCCTATTTTTGCCCCATAAACTTTGAACCCCCAAGTCTTTTACCTTTTATTTTGACCACCTAATTTTTTTCCCCACTTATTTGCGGTTTCAATTTGTTTTGCTTTTAACGTTTTTACCCAACTATTTTATTAGATAATTGCAGACTTTTGAACGATCTTCGCCTGAGCTATTTGGATTTATAAATAGCATAACGAAACTGCATCAGAAACAAACGCAAACATGATAGTTTGATCATCATAACGAAAACATAGGTTTTTCACTACTACATGTTTCCTTGAAAAACTTTATGGGTATTTTCAAGTATCCGGTCCATTAACGTAGAAGCTTCCAAAAATCGACGCCGTCCATCGGGCGGGTCGAACCTACTAGTTATTATAAATGACCCAAATCATTTGAAATAATCTTCTTGAAGTGCACATATGCAATTCAAACAACACAAGCATCCTTTGTGGGTATCACCAAAATATACACATATCATCATGGTAAGACGACAGAATATATAAAGAGTAAATAGAAATACAAATCTAAGAAAGAGTTCGAAGTGGAAATTCAAAATTTCATAATGTGAAATGTGGATGCAATACACGCTAAATAGCAACATCTATCTTTCGGTATCTACCATAAGCTTTAAGCAAAAGATCTACGATTACCTCAACTAGCTAGCTCATATCCGACATTCGTTTCAAGAGGGAAACAACGTCAGCCGATGAATTTAACAGATACCTGGCACTGGAACGCTTTCTTTTAACAGCACAAGAGAAGTAATGGTTACTATTGAGATCGAGTATTGATGGCGCACTACTATTCACATAGCCATCCCCATTGCCGGTAATATCATCATTACTGTCTGAAGCTGAAAATGGATTAGCTTTTTTAATGCTTAGTCCCCCGGATCCGTTGCGTTCTAAAGATGACCCGTTAACTGGACTTGATAAGCTTGATCTCACCGGAGTTGGAGGTTCTGGTTCAAAAAAAGTGTAGACATCTTCGTCCTGAACCAATAATTAATAACGGAGATAGTAAATCTTATGTATAAATTATTTTTAACTCTTAGAATGCAAATATACGTAGGTCGGCCCAATTTTGTCACCGAATAATATGCCTTGATTACGCTACTATAGATTTATATAACATCAATTGTAAAACACACAATCCATAAATTTGTTCTTCTGCCCTATTGGTTCTCCTTCTTCTTGATAGTTGATCTGTGGCAATCAACTTTCTATTTTCATTGGATACTAGCATTATGTAAGTCGAAAAACAAATAACCAGACACTTGTGCTAGGTTGTTTCTTATGATCGTAACCATAGAAAAAGGGGCGTTTGGGAAAACAGGCGAATCCTGCTTATTAAAAGAACGCTTATTCCTCATAAAATAAGCAGTAAATCGGTTTTTCAAAGAATGTTTGTTATTCCTTATCTGTTAAAAAAACAAGCAATAAGCATATAAGTAGGAAAATAAGCAAATCCGAAACATCCCCAAAACAGCAAGTGCTTCACTATTGTTGGTGGAAACTTCGTATTTGTTGTCCCACTTTTAAATGCACAATGCTAACATAGGTATAAAAACAGAAAGTACATTGCTGGAAATGTTAATCTAGTTTGCTATTTCTTGTGGCTGTCCTATATGAATATATCACAAAAAAATATGTAAGATTAACTCATATATTGCAGTATAATATATATACCTTTGGAAGGAAATGACCAACACACAAAACGTAGTCAATGGGTTCCTTCATGTCGTTGTAATGTATGACTTGTCCTAGAATGCGTTTGATCCCAGCACCCTAAAAAGATTTGGAGAAAAGGGAGTAAAAACGGTATTCTGCAACAATGGAAAAATGTAGAGACAACAACTTTGACTTATTTACTTACAAGTGGGTTGATTCTTGTTATTTTTAATACGTCAAACACGTAAAGTAAAAATTAAGCGTCAAACGAAATGAGTCAAATGATTGAACGGGTCAACAGTAATCAAGAGCGTAGTTTTGATGCATAAAATCTTTGGTGTTCTTCAAAAAGAAGAAGAGTTTCTTTGAAAATAAATATTTTTTAGAGATGCATGTTTTGCACTTTTGGGCCAACCCAACTTGACCCGAACCCTGTTGATTTCTCATCCAACCTGCCCAGTTTTCCACCTTTAGAAAACAAACCTTGGTGACTCCATTCACGCGAACCTCAACGGATGACCTACCCCCTTGAACAAATTCTACCGATGCATTTGATATGGGTCCGGTCCACAAGTGTTGCAACATGTCTTTAGCTTGAAGCCTCCCAAACTCAATATCTGTCATCCATAATGTCATTATAATGTGGAAATTGAGTTAATAAACTTAAAGAAAGGATATGAAATAGGTACCATAGCAACTTGCGTGCTTGTAGTTTCAAACCAATGATGTCTCGCGAAGCTCAAAGCAAGACTGCGGTGTTCTTTCAGTGAAATACTCAAAGACGTGCTGAAGGCATCAATTTTATAATGGTTATCTGCAGAGCTAATTTTGTATGCAATAACATAGAGTTGGGAAAATGGGCCGGTCTGGCAGGTTGGGAAACTGGTGGCCATAACTTTGCTATGTGTTAGGTTGGTTGACACAGAACACATTTTTTTTTCCAGACTTTTAGATTATCATAAATACTTTTGTGTGTCAAATATAAATAGCATTTCATATTATTTCATTACTAATCTATCTCCTTTAATGAAATACGGTGGTGATATTCTACCCATTTGACATGTAATTTTAAGCTACTAGTTTTCACTGAACCCAGTTGACCTGGTAGATATAAAATACAACCCTATTGACCCATTTATGAGTAATTGGATCGCAATTGCCACCTCTACACAACCATGACATCGTCAATTCTGAAGGGATGAAGTAAAGAATATCTTGATTTTCTATTTCTTTTTTCTACACTAGAGATATCTTTCTTCCTCGTATGCACATCAAAGAATAAAAGAAACATAAATGGATAGTCATACCTTAACGCTATCAACCCAATCCATATGTACGTCTGGCAAGTTTCTGATCCATTTCTTGTTTGGTGTTCTTAGAAACACACCATGTTCGGCACCCAACCATATACTGAATTCGCCAAAGTTCTGCATAGTCATCATGATTTTATTTTCTAACTATGTGAAAGTCTAATGGCATTGGTAGACAAAATAATGACAGAATCAGGAAGGGACTGATGGCAGAGTTATATAGTTTCTAGAGGTGTCTAAAGTTTTTAATAAAATATCACATATCGAATCATGTTCAGTCTCCAAAAAAAGTGTCATCAATTTTTTGGCCACGCTACTGATAAGGAATCAAACTACCTTGTCAAGAATGGAATGGTGGCATCCACTTAGGACAACAACTGTGGTCTTTGGATCTTCACACAACCTCTTTAAAGCTTCTTTTGCTTCTGGGTGAAGTCTTGGTTCCATTTCTTTAAACTGATCAACCCTTCTACCACAATCAACAGGTTCCGTCAGCGTTGCATTAAAACCCTGTCAAATTAGCAACAGTTATACATTACCACCAACAAACTGGAAAAATGTTTGTTGCACCTTAACAATGTATGGACTTGCGTCCTTTTGGTTTTGGATAGAACTATACTTGACCATCGATCCATAAAATGGGGTATCTTTTTGTTAGGTTTAATCCAAAATTCAGTCACCTCTACTCCTAGAATAGTAACCAGATTTGGCAAAATGTTTGTTGGAACCTTAACGGTTGATACAGCTGTGATAGTTGTGAGACTTAACCACCTATACATTGACAGTCTTATCTATGTTATGTTTAACGGGAGATATGGATGAGACTCTTTGCCATTCATTGATCCAAACGGGGCCAATGAAAAGTTGTGTGTTGTTTTTACATGCATACAGAAAAAAATGAGAAGGGATGACTTCTCATTAAATAGTTGAAAAACTAACAAAAAAATGTGGAACTTAGTGGAAAGTCATGCAATGAAAATCTAACAGACATAACAAAAAGTTATAGCATTGTTTTACAAAGATTCATCGAGTTTATGACAAAAAGATGTTGATTAAATCAACCAAAAATATATAGAGAGCTTAACAGAGATCATACCAAAATGAGTAAACGGTTGTTGGAATCCAAATAACGCCCAACTGCCTCTTCCGTTTGAAGTACAGGCGGAATCTGTCTGATCCTCAATTGGGCTTCCACAATTGTATCATTGAGTTCACTACACTTGCAAGAGTAGACATTGAGACCATTTTCCAAATTTAAGCTATCAAGACAATAGGCTTCAATATTCCTTATATGATGTAATAAAAGAACTAGATAGGCTTCAATATTCCTTTATGGGTCAACCGGGTTGGGGTCGAATTAGGTTGACCCACAAAATCTTGTTCAGCTTTTACATATTTTTAATGATGATCAATATGTTAAATATTATTACTAAATAATCTAATCTGTGAACTAAATAGATTTAGGAGGTTACATCCATTTTCAACACATGATGGACGACTGTTAAACCCATTTGACTCGTTACCTATTTTACAAATGCTATTTTGTTTACCCTTTGACCTTTTAGTTACAAAATATAGACCCACAGACTCCATGTATACATATTAGGGTTGACATGATATGTTAAAGATAGGGCAAATTGCATATAAAGGGTAATACTTTGAAGCAATTTCCGGTTCATATACTTTCAAAGTCAACAATTTCAAAAATAATCAAGTCCTAATGTACCTTGATAATATGGTTGTCTGAACCATAAAATTTATGCAAAATGAAAATGTGGACAATAAAACATTAAGATTTGAAGTATCAATCATAACCACAAAATACCTCAAAATATATGCAATACTAAGTTAAAGATATGTACCTAACAAAAGTTTCAGCCCATTCCTGGGATGTATGAGTAGTGACATGCATGAAGTTATGGTGGTGTCGTTTTTCCCTTTCCTCAGCAGGCATGTTCAAAGCATAAGCAATTGAAGAAGCCACTTCGGTTATGTTCCATGGGTTAACCAAAAGAGCCCCTGCACCGAGAGACTGTGCTGCCCCTGCAAACTACGTATGTGAAACATGCACATTAATATCTCCATCCCATGAGAAATTAATATGTTCAACTAAGCACACATTTTTAATCAGAAAAGAATGTTGGACTATTCAAGTGTCCATGTTATAGACGAATCACGGATGTCTATAAACAAACAAAAGTACAAACATCATTACATCGATTTTTTCGTTACCAGGACAGTAAAAAACAAGAAAACTTTTCAAAGTTCATGCAATAGTGAGAGTGCATGTCCGTAACAACTTATCTCAAAACACTAAAATAATCAGTGTTGAAAGAGCGTGGGGTGGCAGTCTTGACCTATTTATTTATGAATGAGTCAATGTGGGCCGTGTCTTTATCTTAAATATGTCGAATAAATCTTGTAAGGTAAAAGTGTCAAGTTAGATGGATTAGTTTACCGAAGGTCTATTTTAATACATAATCTTGGCGTTCTTCGTATTAAAAGACTTGGATATAATTATTGTAAGAAAACTGCTTTTGTAGCTAAAATGAACATAAGTGTTTGTGAGAAAACCCAAACTGACACCCATCTCACCTTTACAAAAACTGATCCTTCAAACTTAACATATTTGGACTCATTTCACAACCCACCCATCTTGCCACTCTGAACTATTGTACCGACATTTGGTATCAAATGAGGAAACATACCTCGCTTAAGATTAGAACTCCCTTCTTTGAAGCTTGGCAAGCCACAAATTCATAACTCACAAGATTCATTCCATCCCTTAATGATGTAATAAGAGCCACATCTATCCAATAGACATCAGTGAATCAGTTTTCAGATTGTTTTAAAATAAACATGACGGTATCAGGTGGCAGAAAGAAATGTTAAATGGCATATAAGAATAAACAACAAATGCATAACACAGGACTGAAACGATACCAGTAATAGCGTATAGTGCACATAACCCATGAAAGTCAAGAGACCGATCCTGTATAAACAAAAAGAATTACTTGCATTCTGTTTCAGTTCATTTTTTGGCCATTTGCATGAGTTCAATCTTATCAACAAGATGTGTTTCAATTAAAAAAAAAATATGACAAACCAAATGATGAATTGGAACAGTTGTAAGGCTCCCAAATCTTCCATTTATTCGACCAACGATTTCATGAACTTGACATGTAAGCTTTTGATCTGTTTTATAAACAGCAGAAGACATATTGTAAAGAGTAAGAACCAACTCTAGCATCATAATTTAATACTTGCTCTGTAACTAGAAGTAGAAAGATGGGCGGGTTGGATAACTGGTTAAAATGGATAATATTTAGTTTGGTTGACCGCCAAACACACTTGTCTATTTTTAGTATCTGTATGATAAATTACTGAATTACTTATAAATATTAGAATAAAGAATTTCATGCTTTGAATACAACCTAGGAAGTTGTAGGCCTTAAAAATTAACTTTGGGTGACTTTCAACTTTTTTGACCCATTTAACCGGTTACTTTTTTTGCTAAAGTATTTGTTTTGACCCACTCGACAAATATCACAGCAAAAACAGACCAATTCATAAATAGATAGCTTGAATTTGACATGTCTCAATTAGTAGAAATGAAATAAGCAATGCGTCAAACTATTGAAAGCTTACACTCAGGGACATCAGTCCTTGTTGGCACGGCAATCTGAAGCAACACTACTTTGTCATGCCAATCCGGATTTTCTTCTAGGAACTTTTCGAATGCCAAAATCTTTTGTGGAATTCCCTTAATCATGTCAAGGCGATCCACTCCTAACATTACCTACACATGTAAAACTAAGTTACAATGTGTGGAGAAGCACTTGACTCAACCAAGTTGCATACTTCATTCACTAGAATTCACCATGAGTTTAGGGGGAATCTGGATGTGTATCTTGTAACTGACTAATTAATATGTAAAATAACAATCATTTGCGTGGGTGTTTTACAAATCTAATTATCTAAGGGCTAATAAATAAACTGACCAAAACGTACATTCTTATACGTCGTAAATATATTCATACTTACAATATGATAATTTTGTTTTTATCAACTGTAAAGTTATTGTTTAGCAGTTTATTATTTCATTAAAATTTAGTATACTAATCCAATAAAGTTGGGTTTGAAATAGTATTAATGGAAATTTGGGTAAAAGATAGGAAAAATAAACAATTTTAATACATCTTATAAATCAGTTTTGTTGCAGCATTATATAAAACTCATTATTTGGCCCCTATATAATCAAGTAAGAACTCATAATCAGAATCACTTTATGCAAAATAAGATAATTCAATGTTCAATAAGATAATTCAACTCTAAAAATTATGAAATAGATAATTTAATTCAACTCTGTAGAAAGGGATACATTCTGATTTACCTTTCGGCCGGCAAATCTCTCCTTTAGTTCTTTTATATGATCTTTGACTTGAGGAAGTTGAATAGCTCGTATGAACCTTCCAGGATCTATCCCAATAGGAAACTGCAGTTAAAAGTCATGATAATGTTTAGCATCTTCAAGGTGACAAAATTATATAATAATCCATGTATAAAACGGTATTCTAAACAAAAAACTTGTGATCAGATAGTAACAATACCGCAGCAACACGAGTAAGCTTCCCTTGATCCTCTACTCCTTCAGGAGTACCCTCCAGCCCAAGAATTCGAGTGCATGCACTCACAAAGTGCCTTGCATAATCATAAGTGTGGAAGCTGACACATTGCATGCGTTAGACAAAGAAGATTACTTAAAAACTATATAGAGGGTGGCAAGTTTCACTAATGAATCGGGGTCATGTTTTATCTCTAATTGGTCAAACAGATAAGATAAAATGGTTTATAAGGATCTACGTCAAGCGGGTCAAAAATACCCAAACTATAGCTTTTAATTTAGATGCATAAAACTTCCTATATCAGTTAATTATAAATTATAGATTGCCATCGAAATACTTTTAACTTTTGTGATCATATTTGGCACACTAATTGTGTAAATATTATTATTTTTTTTTAGTTTTTGGACAAAAAATTGACCCCGGACAACAAGACCTGGCCTGTTTTGATGCATACTTAATAATCACCCAGTTTGACCTGTTACCAACCCACTCAACGAGCCCATTTTGCTACATATACAAGAAATACTTCAGATAATGGTATGTACCCAACTAGATCAGCTACAAGAACAGCTCTTAGCAGCTCGGATCGAGATGGCAGTGTCCTATGAATTTCTGATGAAGGAAACGGAGTGTGAAGAAACCAACCAACTTTCATCTTGCTGTTATGCTCTTTAAGACATTTAGGAAGAAACATCAGATGGTAATCATGACACCATATTATGTCCCCTTCTATATAATGCTCGTTCACTACATCAGCAAACATCTGATTGGCTTTTTTGTAAGCATCGAATTGTGATTGGAAACTACGAGTAGTAGCTAGCCTGTCCTCTTGCGGAAGACCAAGATAATGGAAGAGGGGCCATAAGATATTGTTGCAGTATCCATTGTAATAGAGATTAACAAGTTCTTCATCAAGAAAAACTGGGATGCACCTCTGCATATCAAAAATTGTTATAGTAACAAAAATGGATTTTGTAATTATGATTTAACCATGTTTTAGGTGTTTTAAGATGTGCATTTTGAAACTCACTATCTTATAAATTTCTATTTTACGTTCTTTTTTCTTGAATAGTCGTTTTGATGTTTGCTACAACAGAAGTTATATTTTTGTCACAGTTGAGTATATGTTTCCGATTATTGAATACACTTTCAAAATGCACATCCAAACATCTAGTTAACATTCTTTATAGATTTGTGGCCAACCTTTTCAGCTAGTGCTTCAGTTAGTGATTTCTGTCCGATTTCATCAGGTACATTTACTCCGGCCCATCCAATCCATCTGGTTTCGAATTCAGTTATGCCTTTATCAACAATTGCATACATTAGAATACAAAAAAATCTTTTAAACATGCAGAAAGTAAAAAATTGCAATAAATAGCTAGGTAGTATTACTCTAGTTTTAAACCATTGTACTTTTCCGTACTAATTAATTTGGGTAACTTTAACAAACATGGTAGAATGACTTGAATAGCAGCTTAACTAATCCAGTGACCAAATTAAGGAGCAAGTTGCTGACGATATAGATTACGACTTTGACGCATTTTGCTAACAATAGGTTATATGAGGGGCATATTATCCCGAACAGGTCAAACATGTCGAAAGTCACACGTGGTATTTTCCAGTGCAAAATCAAATTAGCAAAGAAATGCTCGTGAGTGGGCCCGACCCAAACTGTTAGCTACATGCATGAACGGCCATTGGTCACTGTGGTGTGTCGGTTTTTATGGATCTAGTCCCTCATGGAAATCTTTTGTAGGTTTACTTACTACCTTTGGAGTTTCTATGCATAAATGGTTCCTTATTTGTTATCATTTTATAAAGAATTTCATGAGGACTCAGATCTGCAAAAACTGGCAAACAACATGGACGTCTAATGTAATTAACTCATAAAAACTTATCCCATTTATCCAACCTGCCTATATCGCCACCTCTACCAATTATCTACAATCTTGACGATGTATAGAGGTACACTTCATGAATGATCATGTATAGGATCGTAAAATGAAGTGTGTTGCTGTTTTTTTGTAGCAAGATTCAAGAAGAAAGTGAAGGCCTTACCCAAAAGTGCGCTGACTAATCCCCCAACACTCATTTCAAGTTGCCATGACGTCTCGCCCTTTCTAGTAGCAGAAACCGGAAGACGATTGGCTACCACTATTAACCTTTGTCTTGTAGTTGGAGGGCGTATCCATAATCCTTCTTCAACAGGAAACTTTTCAGTTCCTCGTTGGCAATTCCCATTCCCAAGAATACTATCCATACCTCCATTTCCATGAACATCTTCATTTTGAGACTTAAAAGATTTCCGTAACTCTCTTTCCCTTAAAAGTCTTTCGAGCCTAGTCCTAAGTACAGCTGAAGTGTGTTTGTTATCTTCGGTCTGCATATCCAACTTTTGCAACTCATCCTGCAATCCGGGATTTTGTTTTGAGTTAAAAATCAGATAGTTATTCAACGTAGTGTAAATCATAGTTAATAGTGAAACACTTAGACATTCTTAGCCTATAAAATCCTACTTTAAAAAAACAAAATATGTACAAATAATGATTTGGTGCATAAAACCTGATCAACTAATAGTTTCTTAACATTCAAATCAAGGGATCATGCTTGGCTAATTAATTAGTTAAGCCACTATGTGCTGCAATATCACAAGTTATACGAGCTTAAGTATCATGATAATGAATACACAAACAAATACAAAAGAAGCCATAACGAAATCACAATACAGAATGCAGTATAAGAAGTGTGTTTTACTCGTCCAGATTTCACTTCTCTCTTTGACGAAGATTTTCTAGCGATGGCTGCACTGCGAGAAAAAACTTTTTGTATTTTAACATAGGGTTTAAGCCATAAAATATCAATGTGATTTTCAACTTTACACAGATGCACTTTGTACTATTTATGTACAATGATCTTCACTAAAACCTTCAAACTATTAAACTTTTTGTATTTAATCACTGGGCTTAAGCCATAAAATATCAATGTGTATTACAATTGCGCACATATGCACTTTGTACTATTTATTTACAACGATCGTCGTTAAAACCTTCAAATTTTGTACAAAAACGGTCACTATGTGACCAATGACCAGATAACCTATGCACAAAGAAACTAACGAAACGAGAACTAAAAACTTACCATAAGATATATTAGACCTCAAAATCAAAAGTTAAACCATTAGAAAAAATGCATATTACCAAAATTAGTCATTATATTCTTCAATCATCGATCAATAGTACGTAGCACTACGAATCAAATTACTACACATTAGGTAACATTTGTCATTACTATAAACTAAACATGATTAACTTGAAGAGTAGCTAGTAAAGTATAAAAATTAAAATTTAATTAGGGTAGACAATATTGATAAAATTACAAATCAAACTACTTTTGTTCAATGTATATAGTAGAGCGAAAAGTAATCAAAGTATCAAGTTCAAACATTAACAAAAACCTAAGGAGAAATTAACAGAATTAAGGGCAATGTAAATGGCTTATCGAGTATGGTTTTTCCTGTTCAGGTTATTCGGGTTTGTTGAAAATAATGTGTTAAAATAATTACCAAATCGTGTTGAAGAATACCGATCTCTTCAAATGATCTTGTGTTCTTCATATCTGTGTGCCGTGAAAACCAAAACCCTAGCACAATGATGGTTGTTGTTACTCAAAATTATTATATTATATCCATATATATAGAGATAGAGATAGAGGTATATAGAAGGGAACATGTATTCGGGAAGAAGATCACGTCAGTATAGTTAGCTTATTTAGCCGATTCTTTATATAATAACTACTATAAATATGAAGCGGTGATCGGCAATGTATATATATTATAGAAAGAAACAAGAAAGAAGATATATATATATATATATAAAATAAATTATTAAGGAAATGAAATAAGTTACGTATATGTTATGGTGATATATTTGGAGTTGAAATCACACAGGTTTTATTATATAGAAAGCCATGCAGAGCACGCATGGAACACAAGGACTTACTCGTTACTCGTATCAGTGTTTTGGGACTTGTACGGGTCATTAAACGTACCGGTAGATTGTTGATTTATCGGACTGGTCTACCTGATCCCTAGTTAGATTGAAATACATTAAAAAATAAATAAAAAACATCGCGTAATACGCGAGATAAATATATTAAGTTTTCATAATAATATAATTATTAATAGTTATAGAATAACATGTTAAATTAACTATACTATCGCAATTTAATTTTTTTTTTATCTATAATACCCTTAATATGTTTTTCACATAAATATATTTTAATAATCTTTGCAAAAAGTAATGGTAAAATTGCCATCAAATAATATGTAGTAATATTTATATAATTGCATGTCATTTTTACTATGAACATTTATTTTGGGATAGATGGTGTAATATTTGTGGATTTGGTCATCGTAATGTAAAATTTATTGCAAATGTACATGTTGCTTTATTAGATAGATACATGAGATAATATGTTTTTTGATAATTTCATTATTACGTTAAATAAACATGTTTTATTGCAATTTATTAGAGGATTTTTATGGTGTCAAGGGGTTTTGAAACGAGGGCGAGCAAAAGTAGTGTGGGATGTTATTTGCCTTCCGAAGCATGAAGGGGGGGCTAGGAATCCGTAATCTTGTTGTCTTTAATTCAGCACTTTTTTCCTCGCATATTTGGAATATCATTACGCTTAAAGAATCCTTATATGGGTCCGGTGGATTCATATGTATAAATTAAGAGGTAGGAGCTTGTGGGAGGTTAGTAATGATGGGAATTGTACTTGGAGTTGGAGGAAAATTTTGCAACTCAGACCTCTGATTCGAAACCATGTATGGCATGTTGTGGGCAATGGGGAAAATACATCAGCTTGGTTTGCGTATTGGTGCCATTTGAGTCCTATGCTTAATTCGCTTTCATATAGGAAGATTACTCAAGCAGGTTTCCAACATGATTCTACGGTTTCTGATTTGGTTCGGGATGGGAATTGGGTATGGCCTCGTTCTTGGAATAATGTATTTCCCACGGCTATTTGTCCTACATTTACTGCTCAACCTGATAAAATAGTGTGGTGGGACAGGAATGGGGTGGATAGGGACTTCTCTGTGTCTACTGTGTTTGAAGATATTCGAAGCCGTGCACCTCAAGTCCCATGGTTCTCAGTGGTATGGTACTCGCATTGCATTCCAAAACATGCATATCTTCTTTGGTTGGTCTTCAAGAACAGATTAAAAACTCAAGATAGGTTATCTCCATGGGATGTTCAAGCTGATGGGTCGGTGGTGTGTCCTCTTTGTGAAAATCAGCCAGATTCACATTCACATCTTTTTTTTGAATGTTTGTATGCGTCACAGGTTTGGTCATATATGGCAGCGAAGGAAGGCTTGATTACCCAATCTCCTTTGTGGGTTGATATTGTAGCTGAGATTCAACCTTTTGCTCATAAGAGATCTTTGCATTCGATTGCTATCAAGCTTTTGTTAGGGGCGACTGTGTATTACATATGGCAGGAAAGGAACAACAGGCTGTTTAAAAGGAGGAAAAGATCCAAGGATCAGCTAATACAGGAGATCACCAATACTGTGCGCCTAAAATTAATGACATTTCGGTTCAAGAAATCAAAGCGGCTGGAGCAATTCTTGACGTCTTGGGATCTCCCTTTTTCATTAATTCGTAATTTGTAATTAGTCATTGTACTGTAGTGATCAATGTCTAGATAGGGTATTGGTTGTCGTGGGTTGTTGCATATTATGCATTGGTTGTATATGTCATCCTATTATTCAGATAGGATGTTAGAACTTCATTTTTGGTTATTTATAATATTTGAACCAGAGGTATCCCTTTTACAAAAAAAAAAACATGTTTTATCTATATTTAATTTTACATCGTAATTATACAAAACTATAACAAACATAACCTACCAACCATATACAATAAAAAAAACCATTTTCAAACATTAATATAATCCTTTTTTCAGATGGTAGTATTTTTTTTCTTTTGAACGACAAATTTGTATAATTTATTTTAAAAATAGTACAAATTTGTTAGTATCTTTTAATAGTAATAATAATAATAATAATAATAATAATAAAGAACAGATAACATATGTGTAAATACGGAGGAATATCGATTCACATATATAAATGTAATTATAAACATTAAAAATAGAATACGGTATAATTAATTAAATATTAGTTAAAAAAAATATTTATGACATGACTAATTATATAAAGTAGAAGGACTAATATTGAGTTTAACCAATAATTAAGTCAATGATAAAATTATTATTAAGATCTAAAGGTTATAATTAAAAGTTGAAAATCATCTAATGGTTCTTGTTCCTTCAATTTTTATTTTATCATGCTCTTATATATATTAGTATACGTCAAGCACAGAATTAAGTTTTTAATATATAAATAAGAGATATATATATATATAAAAATATATATATACTAGTATGGTACCCGCGCGTTACGGCGGTACCTTTAAAAAAAGCAGTGGTTAGGTGGCGGTACCGTGTTGTTGCGTAAATGTACGAATCAATCATGGGTTGTATATAGTACAGTACACACGATGTGGCAAAAATCTTACTAAAACAAATTCAAGTAACAAAATGGACACAACTGAGTTATGAAATTGATCCAACAGATTACAAATGCCTATATGGATACAAACTAAATAAAAATTGACACTGCAAGAAGTAGGAGTTACTGCATAGACATGAGTGTCCTCATCTTTTTCTCCCGTTCTGCTCTTTTCGCGGCGGGTGTTCTCGGCAATCTTTTTAACTCCAGCATCACCAATTTCTCAACAATGTCGATAGAGTTCGCAACCTCTTCTCGGGTGTCAAAAACTCTGATTTTCCTCCATTTTCATTAGCAAAATCATCAAGAATAATCGGAATCTTTCCCAATTTCAACGGTGAAGGGTCTTGATGATCAACAACAGCAGGGGGAGGAAGTTGTTGTTGATTTGGGGTTAGACTTTCCAAATCAACATCTCCCAATCTAAAATGATTTGGTGGTTACTCTTACTTATGTATATTACCCTGCGTTGTCCTGGATTTAAATTTATCTTTGTCCTTTTTTCCTACATTGTTATTCACCTCATTCAAAATTATGATAAAAACAACCATAAAGTAAACAATTACTCGCATCATAAAAGGCAAAAACTACATACCAAACAGAAAAAATGCAATACAACTTCATAGAGGCAAGTAAGAAAAATCGCATACAATTAGCTCGAGCAGAAAGCCATGGGTTGTGGTTCATAGCAAAATCCTTCATTGGCAACCCTATATGCAGCCCATACAACTCAACCTTCACTTCACTATTATTCAAAACACTATTTTTCAACCCCCATAAACGCCATATCTGCACCAAACCTCTTATCCAATTCGGTCGTCTCATTCCCCTGCCAATTATTGCTAAAAAGTTTCCGTGAATATGTGATCAGATTCCATGGGAAATCTACAAAAGACTCTTGTACCTTTAAATCGTACCTTTAAATCATAACAAAAATGGTATCACATAACAAGTTAGCTGTAACACCCCGCCGGAGGCGGAATCGCGAGATGCAACATAAGAAAAAATGTGCAAAAGGAATTATACAGAGGAACTATATGAACACGTTTATTGAGCACAATTAGTCATACAATAAATCAAATACAAATAATGGATCCCAATATCGGGATAAAAGCCGAGGCATCGTGCCCGAGTCTATCAACTACAATGCAGCACCAAATCCTTA
>JAOEHQ010002770.1:0-29874 GCA_025447715.1 Asclepias incarnata
ACGACAAACTTTGGTAAACCAACTGTGAACTCACCAGCTATTTTTATAGCTGACACTTGATTTTCATGCTTTTCAGGTCCTGGCAATTAGGCCACTTTATTCTAACACCGTTGTCTAACTCTGGAGTCTCGAGGAGTCTTCAGCTTTTGGGTTACCATGTTGCAGTCAAATTTATAATCAGCGTATTGTAAATTTCATAGCAACATCTTTTGTTTATGCCCTGCGTGGCAAATCGTATGATTAGTCTGTATTTGAACTAAATTCTTGGGTTGAATACCCTGTACAATGTAATCGTATCTTGTACTTTATGGCAATGGTGTTGTGATCTATTATACTTGTGCTGTGAACTGTACATTAACTGTACGCCCCGTATATTCCGCCTTGGCGGGGTGTTACATATCGATACCAAAACATGATGCACATGATATCAATATAATGAGTTGCTGACATGATACGGACAAACTAAGTTTTCACTGTAGTGGATTACAGATGATATTAAGAATATATAGTCATAGCTAGGCTGAAATATTATAAAGCTGAATTAATGTCACTAAATTAATCAAGTTGCACTCAATATCTTTGTCGCGCGGCTCAAAATTCTCAACTCTGACGAATGGGTATATGTCAACGGTGATATGTCATTGTTTGACTATATAAGGGCTGGTTATTGTAAAACAAGTATTAAATTAAATAAATAGGATAAGATTTTGACCATTGGATCATGATAAAACTGATGCACGGAGTTTCACAGAGCAAGAGTATATAAAACTGATGCATGATAATTCACAGAGCACAAGTATATAAACAAGTATAGAAAAATTGAAGCATCAGATATAAAACCAATCAATATAATGAGTTCCATGATTTATCGATACCAAAACATGATGCACATTGATTTTCAGTTAAAAGAGAATGATTGTTTTATTTGTTTACTTTAATAATTTTATGTGAACTAATACTTACACACACACACACATATATATATACGTATATACTTACACACACACACACATATATATATATATATACGTATATATGTGTGTGTGTGTGTGTGTGTATGTAAGAAAGTTTATGTGAAAAGTTTATCAAAACGAAAAAAATAAAAAGTTTTTTAAGTTGCATCATAGTTGTACTATAATGCACCTTAGTCAACACTTTACATTAAAATCATAAATAAAGTGTGAACTAGCATGGGACACATTCAAGTGGACAACCCAGCTTTTGGATGAAAGGTTTGGATACGGGATCTAATGCATGCAAGGATGCGTTTTAAAATACTTCATATTCTTTACATTTTAAGAAACTTCTCGTTTGAATCCCCGCCTACACACTGTAAAACCCAACTTTATAAAAATATGGAATTCAAAATTTTTTAAATAAACCATCAATAAATGCGGAAAGCGTCCCGTTAATCAAAGTCATTTCCTAACGGAAATGTAAATCAAAGGTTTTGGTGTTACTTATTGCATCACATCGATAATTCAAGAAATCCACATTCAAACCAACATCCAACATAAATACGATCTCAACGACAATGTAAATAAACCAGGGAAAATTTCCCTTTTACCCAAAATGTCTAAATAAATGAGGCAAGCTAAGGCAAAAGGTCTTCGACAAGCAAGCTTCTACCCAACCTCACTCTATAAGCCATCAACGATCAATCTGAGAAAACACAACATTTCAATGGATAAGATTAAAAGACAAGTTTTATTTTTTTCTTTGCTATGTCAACAATATATATATATATATATATATATATATATATAATTTGTTTTTAGAGTTAATTGCAAGATTGGTCCCTATAGTTTGTACGTTTTAGCAATGAGGGTCCCTTTTTAAGTTCCTAGCAATGAGGGTCCCTAAATTAAGAATTTTTTACATCCTTGGTCCAAAATTAACGAATCCGTTAATTTTGGATCATTAATTTTTTGCATCCTTGGTCCAAAACTAATGGATCCTTGGTCCATCACTAACGGATCCGTTAACTTTAAACCAAAGATGTAAAAATTTCTTGATTTAGAGACCCCATTGCTAGTGAACTTGAAAATGGACCCCAATTATTAAAACGTACAAATCACAGGAACCAATCTTGCAATTAACTCTTGTTTTTACTTAAAGTTAGTGGGTAATCTTTACTGTGTAGTTTTTTCCTTTCAAAGCTTCACGAAGAAATATTCGTTCGAACTTTGAAGGTTTCTCATTCATTATCTAAATAAATATTTTTTTTTTACTTGAGCTTAGGTAGTAAAATGTTTAAAGTAAAATTTTGTTAACTGATCTTAACAAATGGTTGATTATTTCACATCATATTTAAATTAATCTCATATAATGAATAATTATTTTAAAATTGAATAAACATATTCACTAAGCAATTAACCCAGAAAAACTAGTGGAAGTCAAACCCAACAGATAACGATTCTTTAATTATTTATTATTAGATTTGTTATTGATAGATACCAAACCTAACTACTATGCGACTTTGGGTTATAATATTATGAAATCATAATTTCATGAGCATTTTGTAATTTGAAAGTGTTATTTTTAAATTTTAATATACTTTACTAATATTAGGTTTAACAATTCAAATATTATTTTTTGAGCTTTTTATTTTAAAATATGGTGAGGATTGCTTTGCATTTAATTATTTGGTTCTCAAGAAAATGATTGTTAAGTTGTTATTTTGAAGACGACAACGGGACTTCTTGATTACCAAGGGTTACCAACCATAATTTCTAGGAAATGGTACAAACTCATTCATCGATGTTATTTGGCAATATTTGTTTATACGAGTATATTCTAAACTAGATTATTTGTACCACTCCGAAATTAATCTAAAGTATTATTATTATATTAGTATACATATTATTTTAAAAAGTTGTAATATAGTTATACGTATACTATCGGCAGTGACATAATTAAACCGTCTATAGATAAATGTCGGGTTTGTGAATTAGATAACTAGTAGATAGATGACTGAAACTAGAAGCATTGTGGCTATAAATACCATTTAAACGACTTAAACTATCTCCAACAGTTCACACCAAACTAAATTTTAAAGCTGTCACGTCAGCTTTCACATTGACATTTCACACTGAACATTTAACGCTAACTGTTCATACCGAAATCCAATTTTAAATCCAGTTATATCCATTAGAATACAAAAAATAAAATAAAATAAAATCTTTAACCTTGCATCCACCAAGGTGACCCGGATAACCTTGGCCCTTCACCTTCATCTCAAGCCTCCAACCGTTTCGCCTTGTGGTTCGGCGTGAAAGAGGCAAAACTCCGACGTTAACATCGACCATTGGAGATGGTCTTAATACATAAAATAGAGAAACAAAAGACACACAAATACAAAAATTAGTCTCCTGATACTTCCAGAAAGAGAGAACGGTGAGGGCAGCCAAGGAAAGATAAAGGACTCGATTTTCATCAGGAGTGTTTATCGATTTGGGTTTAGGTTTTCTGGGTTCAAAATTTTTATGAACTAAACGTTAAATATAAGTGTTATTAGGTGATGTGTTTTTGAAGTGTGAATGTAAAAATGTAAGTCTGCATTGATGGGTGATAATGTTTTTAATGTGTGAATGTAAAAATGTAAGTGTGCATTGTTGGGTGATAATGTCTTTGATGTGTGAGTGTGAATGTAAAAATGTAAGTGTGTATTGTTGGGTAAAATATAGAAATGTAATTGTATATTGTTGTTATAGATTTGAAGATGTCTTTGAAGGTATAGTGGGTATTTATGAGGGATGAAAAAGATTTAAAAGTTTATATAGCCATTTATAAAAGTTACTTTTTTTTCCCTTTAATGAACGGTGAGTGTAAAAATAAAAAATAAAGATAGCTCGTTGTTGTCATCATGAAGCCTCCATCATAAGTCCAACCATGAGTCCAACACAATAGAGTGGGCTCGTGGTCACGTATTACGAGTCTCCTTAGTCACCACATGACCATTGGGATCGTTCTAAGTTACTCTTTCCATTGGCTCGTTTTTTACGCAATCCCTCCTATATTTGTATTCACATATCTATACTCCTTAATAAAGGAGGAAACCTCTCCCTTTTCTCCAAAAAAACTACTGAACTTCTCAAACTACCCCTATCATTTATTAACTAATTTAAATATCTCCACTTAATATATCTATAATACTCTTAATGAAATAATTTACAATATACATCCCTCAACCCTTAAAATAACTATTATTTACAATATATATCCCCAACCTTTAAAATAACTACATTACCCCCTTTTACATTAATTACTTTTACATTAATAACCAAACCGCTACCGCCGCCGCCCCCACCATCTGTCGTCGCCGCCGTCGCCACCACCACCACCCGTCGCCGCCGCCACCACCACTACCCTTCGCCGCCGCCACCACCACCCGTTGTCGCCACCACCACACCGCCACCGCTACCACCATCGATGTCGCATCGTGCGGGCTTCCGTCTAGTTTATATTTATATGCATGGCTCCCAAACATCATTTATTGTTCAATCAGTATTCTTCGCCATGATTACAGTTCTACTACACACTCGTGCTTTGTTTTTATTTTTTATTTTTTTTGAAAGGTGCGAATTACCCGTGAAAGTTATGAGGTCTAGCATAAGTTATCTTAACTACATCTGCGCTAGAGAGCCTCATCGACGAATAGATCCCCATTTAAACCCTTGAGAAAGAAAATCCTATCATGCTAAGGCTCGAATTTAGGACCTTGAAGGATAAAACTATCCCTGACCCATCTTAAAGCAAACAAGTACTTGTGACCAACCCACCTAAGTGAGTTGGTTACTCGTGCTTGGTTAATCACAAATATTCAAGATGTTAGCTTATTGGTTGCTTTTTCTCTTTCTAATTTCTTAGAAGAGAATTAAATTTCATGTAGATTGTCATATTTGAGCTTTAACTTTAGTGGTAATTATTTTTGTTGGTTTTTTTTATGCTAACATTTAGCATGGTATAACATAATTTGACCTATACTCATATAAATATATATGTGATACATATATCATTAGTTCTGACTATAAGCTTGTTCTATAAATCCAGCCATTGACCGGATATTAAATTAGTTTGAGTTATATACACCATATTTTTTCCATACAATAATGTTTGATTTCCTTTGATTGTCTAGAGACCGCTTTCTTTTTGTTGGATGTGTTGAGTTATTTACCTTAACCATTTGGGCATTTAATTTCTCATTTGACTTCAAAAAGTGCAACTAGATCATCTTTAATGGGTTGAGGGCGTCATTGTTATTGATTGTTTTGTTGATCTCAAGTCTCAACAAATTTACGGTGTTATATGTGGAAATCCATTACAGCTATGCCTACCTATGATAAACATCAATTATCAACATATTCAACTTTTTTTAGACTATGAATTGTTTTGATAAAATAATTTCATGTCATTTTGTGGTGAAAAAATAACCAAATATGTGCACATATACATAAGTTTACTAGTTTTGCTAACCCAAGTGTGCAACAACCGACGTCCAACACAAATAAATATCCACCATGATATGTTGAAGAGAGTCAGGATTTAATATTAAGGGGGTCGACTTCATACTTGAATTGTGTAAATTAAATAAAAGACGAGCAACAAACAACAACAAAATATTGATGCATGGAAAAATAACCGATTATGGTCATTGGGATTTATTAAACATTTTAAAATGTTATTCATTGGTTTACCATCTACCGTTTTATTATATAGTTTCATGATTGATTGCTTGATTGACAGATGCCGATTGTATAATTTATTTTTGAAGTTGAGCTCTAGAATAAACTTTATATAAGAAATTGGGATATTGGAGGGGGCCAAACACATCCCCAACTAGCTCCACGCATGATGATATATTACCGTGAGTGCTAAAAATTAGTTACAATTAATGTACATAACCATAAATCAAAGAGTAATGATAAATCTATAATAATTTTAGCCATCCACAAAAAAATGTATATATTTTATTGCATAGTGTACAAATATAAAAAAACATGTTTTGTTGTGGATGACTAAAAATTATTGTAAATTTATCACTCTCTTAAATCAAGGAGTTGTAATTCAAGTATCCTTAAACCGATAACACATAATTGATAACTCGACGGATACTCGCATGATGCGACGACGATGGTGGTAACGGCGACGGTGTGGTGGTGGCGGCAACAGGTGGTGGTGGCGGCGGCGACTGGTGGTGATGGCGGTACCGGCGGAGGTGGTGTGGTTATTGATGTAAATGTAATTAATGTAAAAGGGGCTAGTGTAGTTATTTTAAGAGTTGAGAGATAGATGTTGTAAATTATTTTATTAAGTGTATTTTAGGTATATTGGTTAATTATAAAAAGAAAATTTTTAAAATTATGGGATAATTTGAGTATTTTAAAGACAAAAAATTGAAAAAAAAAAAAAAGTAAGGGCTCCAGGGCTCCTCCTTTATATAAGATGAGTAAAGATATGTGACATTTATTTAGGCTTTTAAGCTTTGTTGTAATTTGTATAACTTTGTTGAGTAATTTTTTGACATTTTAAACTTTGAACGTATTTTGTTATAGATTTTCTTTAGGTTAGTTTTTGATGACTAGACCAATCAATAATTCAATATAATAAACCAATTAGTGTAAAAAATAAAGCATAACATGATCCATTTAATAACGGACGACCAACCTAATCAAGGCATCCACATCATGTTAATAGTCGACGTTATGCATGAGTACCTTAAATTGTATCATTTTTTATTTTATTTTATTTGGGTTTAGAGAAATGATATATTCTTAAATTTTAGCCTAATAATCTTCTTAAATTCTTCACAATTTGACATGTGTAGCACACTTATTCTCTTTCATCATCTCATCCCTTGATTTTTCCATGTATCATGATCTTATGCTTAGAAGGATTATTAGGAGGATGAATCAGGAAAATTTATCATTACCTGTCGGTTTAACATCGATATTCCAAGTTTCTTTTTATAATAATGATTTTATACATTTGTTCCTCATCACTTGGTTATATCATAACCACTTTGGTATAATTCCTCATTAAAGAAAACTAAACGGTAAACGAATGAGACTTTTTTCGTAGTAAGTTTCTGACTCAAATGTACGAAATATAAACGAGATATCTCCATTATCATTTCTGAATCTTTTATTTGTATATAAAATGTTTATCTAAAAAAAGATTCAAACATGATATGATATAAATATTAGATATTATTATTATGTGGTTACATGTAAATCTCTTTTTCTTGAAAAGATAATAATTATTTTACTTCATATTCAAAATCCAAACCAAGACAATTGTCCAAGTAAACCATATAGATACCGTCTGTCACGCATAATGCACTTTAATGCAACAGAATATATATACAAGCCGTGTTAGATTCCTACTACTGACTACAACAACAATAGTTTTGTAATAAATAAATTATTAATATTTTCTATTTTTTTTAACTGCTAATTTCGATTAACTGACCATTAGAGGATTATCGTGCCACTGATACCATTCGATCATATTTATGCCACAGATACCATCCGATCATATTTAAGACCACATGATATGAGAAAATCCATCATTGATAAAAGAAAACCTCCACCCAATATGAAAATAAATAAATTATTAATATTAATATTAATTTTATTTATGGGAAAATGTTATATGCTGCTAACATCACCCTATTGCACACACATAAATATTTTAATGATAAAAGGGGGACCCCCTGAATTTAATGTTTCCCCTCACAAACATTCACAAACATCACCTAACTATATACTGTTAACATCATATAAGTTATCCCCTTTATTTATTTATAATTATAAATTATTATAAATATAAATATATAGAAAAACACGACATAATATATTGTTTTATTTCCTGCTCCACCACACCCACTCTCCTTTCCTCACATCCCCCATAAAAATAAACACAAACACATATCAAAAAACACACATCAAACAACATACATCAAAAAACACTAAAAAAAAAAACACACACATTAAATTCTTCGAAACACTTTTTAATTGATTTTTATTAAAAATCAAATCTTTTTTATAAAGCCGGCAAAGAAACACAAATCCCACAAAGAATCAGTCTACTGTTTACAGCTAACCGGAATTTAACAAAGATTTTGAATTTGAATTTATTATGTGGGAGATTTTATAAAAATTATAAATTTTTATAAAAAAATCACATTTTTATTATAAAAAAACACATTTTGGGTTTTTGAAAATAATGCCAGAAAAATTGTGGGGTTTGTTAATAATTAATTTTCCGATCTGGGTTTCGCCGGAAAGCTCGCCGGAGAAATTATAATTATATTTTTAATGGAGTTCAAGATTAGTAGGAAATGGTGTGTTCAGCTATTACTTACACAGGTAAATTTTTTTTTTTTTTTTGTCTTATTTTTGTTGGAGTTCAAGATTAGTAGGAAATGGTTTTATTTGTCATTTCATTACTGTTTTTGAAAACTATTTTTGGGTTTTTATTTTTATTGAAGTTTTTGAAAAAGATTGAAGCTTTGAAATATTTAGTGGAACTGTTCATAATTGTTAATATTTTGGTAAATTTTTTTATCGGAAAAATTGAAGCTTTATTTGTATTGTATGTAATATAGGATTAATCTTTTGAGTTTTTTATGATAGTTTCATTGGCCCTTTATAGGAAAAAATAAGATTAGGGTTTTGCTAATTTTAACAAGCTAAGTCTAGTCCTTTTTTAGGATATTAGGGTATGAAATGACATAAGTTAGAAATGAGTGGAAAATATGTTAAGTTGCAATGAGTTTTGAGATGGGTTAAAACGGGTAAACGGAAGAGGCTTTTTCGTGTTTAGGTTACTCGGGGAGGGCGAGTTTTTCAGTCAAATGTACACGGCGTACATGGCCTAAATAAAATTTTGAGATGGGTTATCTTGGTTTTGTAGTTTAGAGATCTAGGTAAAGTAAAAATAAAAAAATTACAGCTTTACTTGAGTTATGTTTGTACTTGATGTACTTTCCTTTTTGTTTATTTGAGCTGAAATGATTGGATGAGTTGAATAATTTGTTTTTCAGATTCTGTTAGTGTTCGTATTTCTCAACATTGTTCAAGCAAAAAATGATGATAATGAATTGCCATGGAGAGTAGGAGAAAAGGGAAATAAACATATTGCATCACATTCTTGTATTCACGATGAGATAATTGAACAAAGAAGAAAGAAACCCGGAAACAAGGTCTATTCGGTAACCCCACAACTTTATCAAGCCAGTGAACCAGAGCCTCTTCACCGTAAGGGAAGGGCATTATTGGAAACTCAAGAAGTTTCAAGCTTTTCAAAGAATTCGAAACAACCCATCAGAATTTATTTGAACTATGATGCTGTTGGTCATTCACCTGCTAGAGATTGTAGAAACGTTGGCGATATAGTCAAAGTAAGTTTAGTTGAACAAACGGTTTGTTAAAAGTTTGATTATTTATCAAAAATATTTCTTGATTATTTGGGTTATTTTATTTCCAGTTAGGTGAACCACCTGCAGCTTCTAATTTGGGTACACCCTCTTGTACTCCACCAGTTCTTGGTGACTGTTGGTACAATTGCACTTCAGATGATATAGCCAGGGAGGATAAAAGGCATCGTCTTCGAAGGGTATATCTCAAAATTTGATTTTTCTTCCGTGGGTTTGGCTATTGGTTGTTATTTGTGTGTTATGTTTATAATTATTTTTTAACTTATATTATGAGAGATTAGGCTCTAGGGCAGACGGCAGACTGGTTTAAAAGAGCTTTGGCTGTTGAACGTGTAAGAGGAAACTTGAGGTTAAGTGGGTACTCAGCTTGTGGACAAGATGGTGGTGTTCAGCTTCCTCGTGAATATGTAGAAGGTACATCTTTACGACTTTATGCCTTAGTAGATCAAACCCAGTTCAGGGTAAAATGGGTCTTTTTTTTAGTAGTCCGTCGAAAAGGTATGGGTCAGGTTGACATGCAAACTTTTTTTTGTCTTGTAAATTTACTTTCAGTAAGTAATGTCTTAGGTATGATTACGAAAGTAATGTTATTGCAATAATAATTTACATCTTATATATCTTATATAAGACAATGTAGGAGGTTGTAGGCAGAAACACACTTGGCGGCTTTCAACCTTTTTTAGCTAAAAAAAGTTAGTGACCTGTTTCAGATAGAATGCCATCGAAATTAACCCATTCATTCGTAGTATGGGTTGAAATCGCCATTTTTATGATTTGAAAGATAACATTTTTTGTTTCTTTTGATCTTCACAGAGGGTGTTGCTGATGCTGATTTGGTTCTTTTGGTGACTACAAGGCCCACCACTGGCAATACACTAGCATGGGCGGTAGCATGTGAACGTGATCAATGGGGTCGTGCAATTGCTGGTAACCTTTCTATTTTCTGTCTTGTAGAGATAGCAACTTCGACCCATTTACTTATCCCCAGTTGGTTAGATGGGTAGAATAGAAATATTCAAAATCATGAAACCTCCTAAATCATGATGTTCAAAAATTTAAATTGCTATTGGGATGATATACTTTTGCGATATATATGAAATAAGCAAATTTTTTAGATCCACCCGCGACCTGAACCAGACCTGCCCAATGTGCCACCTCTACTATTTTGTGAAATGTATTGTGCTATATGAAGCATAAGTATAAGTATTTACCTTATGCTATATTTGTATTTGCATTTTGCAGGCCATGTAAATGTTGCCCCTCGTCACTTGACTGCAGTAGCAGAAACGTTACTTTCAGCTACGCTCATACATGAAGTGAGTGTTGTGTCAACTTTTAAAATAATGTGGGATTTCTGCTGAAAAAGTTTTTAATAAACTCAATGTTGCCAGGTGATGCATGTTCTTGGGTTTGATCCTCATGCATTCACACATTTCAGAGACGAGAGAAAAAGGCGGCGTAGTCAGGTAAATACTATTGTTCCAAGTCTGATTAATTTTTTTATTTATCATTTTTAAATAGTTTATCTGGGTGACTTATTTTGTTAGGCTTTGATTTCAAACTGTATTAGCTTGATAACATCCAAATTAACTAAAACTTGACTCATGTTTTGCACGCACAACCAACATTGTTAACCATTAAAATAACGTTTAAGCCATGATTATTTTGTTCTACCTACAGGTTACTGAACAGGTAATGGATGAAAAGCTGGGGAGGACAGTGACACGTGTGGTTTTGCCACGTGTTGTCATGCATTCACGATATCATTATGGGGTACTTTTTATTTCCCTTTCTTCCTTGTGCTGTATTGATAGATAATAGAGGTGGTAGTTTAGACTCATCTATTTGTGAATGGTTTGAATTGGGTTATGTTTGATCACGTATGTTAAATGGTATATAGAAGGAAATGGGTCAAAAGGGTTGAAAGTTGCTCAAAATGTTTTTTGAATGTGTAAAATCTCCTACATCATTTTATTATGTTTGTTAAGATTATTATTGAAATAAAATACGAGTAATATATAGTTGCTATATTTGACATTTTAGTAAAAGACCAAAATTTTTGGAAGAAAAGCGTTTTGGGTTGGCAACCCTTAATAAAGAAGTCGCTGTTTTACCCAAACCCAATTTGAGCCGTTACCCAACTCTCTCAATTTGGCATAGAAGTTTTATATCTTGTTTTAGAAAGTTGTTAATTGATTTCTTCTTCGTAGAAACTAGTAAGTTCAGAACTCATAAGTCAAATCATTGAAGCATTGATAAGTTCTTCTTTGCACTTTGCAGACATTCTCCGATAACTTCACCGGGCTAGAATTAGAAGATGGCGGAGGTCGTGGAACATCAGGTTAGTAATCACTTTATCAAAATGTTTAGTAGGTCTGAACTTATTTTAATCATAATATGAGTATCAGTTATCGTTCTACCATATTAAGAAGTCCAAACATGCATCAGGATCCCACTGGGAGAAGAGGCTTTTAATGAATGAAATTATGACGGGGTCCGTTGATACACGATCAGTAGTTTCAAAAATGACACTAGCTTTACTCGAGGATAGTGGTTGGTATCAAGCTAATTATAGTATGGCAGACCGGCTCGATTGGGGCCATAACCAAGGGACAGATTTTGTCACTGCTCCTTGTAACCTTTGGAAAGGTGCATATCATTGCAACACAACACAATTAACGGGATGTACATATAATCGGGAGGCTGAGGGTTATTGTCCAATTGTAAATTATAGCGCTGACCTTCCTCAGTGGGCCCGTTATTTCCCGCAGGCTAACAAAGGTGAGTGTGTATTGTGTAAGATATTTTTTATTTGACTAATGAATGTGAGTTTGAAATTGATAATGTACTACCAAATTAGTCAACTATTCTTTTGACAAATCTGATTATTTACCAAATTGTCAACCAAATGGGACAATTCTTATAATTGTAAAATTGACAGTTTATTTTCCTTTAGTTATAATAGTATTAATTAATTAATATTAATAATCTGGTAATATTTATATATGTTTTTTTTAAAATAGTTATTTGTAATCCAAACATTTTCTTTCATAATAAAGTAATTAGAAATGAAAAATGCGGATTAAACTTCTTTTAAATGTGAGTAAAAAGGAGAGAGAAATAGGTAATTTTGGTTTTCCCATTAATAATTTTGTGGCCATTATTATGAAATTAATTATGTTCTAAATGTTCAGATAATTAGAATCATAATCGATCTTAATCCAAAAAACCCCAGTTTGCTTCGTGCGATGGAGAAGTTGAACTAGTTTCGTCTACAATTGCTAATAGAGAATCTAATATTTTAATATGGTTATTGCAGGTGGGCAGTCGCCGTTGGCAGATTACTGCACTTATTTGGTAGCTTATTCTGATGGTTCATGTATAGACACTAACAGTGCACGAGAACCGGATAGAATGTTAGGTGAAGTGCGTGGAAGTAACTCGAGGTGAGATTTAAATTCAAGACCGTTCAAATAGTATATGTTTGTTAGATAAATTTATTTAAGATGATGGTTTTTATTTCATTTTTGAAGGTGTATGGCTTCTTCGTTAGTAAGAAATGGCTTTGTTCGGGGCTCTATGTCCCAAGGAAATGGTTGTTATCAACGAAGATGTATAAACAATACATTGGAGGTACGTTATTAAGCTTCGTGTTGAATTATTCATTAGTTAAAATAGCATAGATAATCTTTTTCTTACTGAAATTTTGAGTTGAAAATTTCAACCCTTTCATACGACGGAACTGGTCAAAAGCCGCCTAATGTGTGTTTGAGACTTCAAATGCTTACAATGCCATGAAGTATTTTATTTGAAAAAGTTTTATAATTAATTTACTAATTTAGTTTGGTAATCAAATTCCAAAGTTTGCAATTTTGACCCGAACTTGACCTATTGGGCTTGGGCTATTACCTTTTTCTGTCTTGCCACCTTGTAATAAATTTATATAAATATTATATTTTGATATCATTTTTCCAGGTTGCTGTTGATGGCGTTTGGAAAGTATGTCCTGAAGCTGGTGGACCAGTCCAATTTCCTGGTTTCAACGGTAATTTTTTAAAGCAAAAGTTCACTCCTTTGACCGAAGAAGTTTACTGTATATATATACAATTCTATATTCTTATTGCCTCAATTTTTATTTTATTTTGCATCTATTTTTAAACTGCAGGAGAACTTATTTGCCCGGCATATCATGAACTTTGTAGTGTAGATCCTATTTTAACATTCGGTCAATGCCCAAAGTCGTGTAACTCTAATGGTGATTGTGTTGATGGAAAATGTCACTGTTTTATCGGGTTTGATGGCCATGATTGTAGCAAACGTAAGTATCACTATTCCTTTTTTTTGTTTTGGTGTTTCATGGTCGGAACATTATTTATATAAGACGTGTTCCAGGATCCTGCCCTAACAATTGTAGCTCAAACGGGAAGTGCCTAAAGAATGGACTTTGTGAATGTGCAAATGGATACACCGGGATTGATTGCTCAACCGGTGAGTTTGGTGATTATATGATTTATAATTGATTTGACGGGTATATTGGTCATCTTACCAATTTCTTTGAATAAATGTAATTTTGGATTGTTTGCAGCTGTGTGCGATGAACAATGCAGTCTTCATGGTGGGGTTTGTGATAACGGCGGTTGTGAATTCCGGTGCTCCGACTATGCGGGCTACACCTGTCGAAACACTTCAACACTTCTGGATAGTCTCTCGATTTGTAATGACGTTTTAATTAATGATGCTGACGGGCAACATTGTGCACCGAGCGAATCAAGTATATTACAGCAGCTTGAGGAAGTTGTGGTCATGCCAAATTACCACCGTTTATACCCAACTGGTGCTAGAAAAATTTTCAACATATTCAGAGGCAGAAATTGCGATAAAGCTGCCAAACGATTAGCATGTTGGGTAAGTTTCCTTTTTCAAAAATGGCAAGAATATATTTTCAGTCAATTTCCATTTAAGGAATGTACTTTCAAATCAAGGCTCAAGGGCCTATGCTATAAGTTTACTTTATCACCAAGACCCTGTTTACTGAAAGTACATTCTTGTTTGCCCTTTTAGTAACTTTCCGTTCATAAGATGGTAATTTGTTACGCTGCTAACTTGCAACTATTTTTGAACGGAACAGATATCAATACAGAAATGTGAAAAACACGGTGATAACCGATTAAGAGTGTGTCATTCGGCATGCCAAGCGTATAATATGGCGTGTGGGGCTTCATTGGATTGCTCAGATCAAACCCTTTTTAGTGATGAAGGTGAAGGAGAGGGTGAGGGACTATGCACGGGTTGGGGGGAAATGGAATCATGGTTTTGAAGCCGTCCATCATTTGTGTTAACAGATAATTCGTGTAAATCATAGGTAGTTTTTTACCCCGAGTTTAATTGTGACATTCGGGCTGTAGTTTTTGAAGGTTTAGTGTATAATTTTAGGGAAAAGGTCATGGCACGAAGTGCGAATGACTTTAGATTTAGGGTTTGTTATTCCCTAACCCAAGAGTTATTTAGATTTTTTGGGATGGGGATTCTTTTAATTGATGAAATCCCTTGAAATGTAGGGGTATGTATGGATTATAAGGAAAAGATTAAAAGAAAAAGGGAATGTTATGAAAATCTAATTACTAATCTTTGATGGTTGTCTTGTGGTGCATGTATGAGCTCGGCTCGAGCAACACTTATAAATAGTCAGAAACAATGCTCAATTAGACGAGCTCTATCGAAGATCATGGTATAACTTGACAAGAGCTAGACTCAGTTTGCCACGTTTGTTACGTACATATTATCACTTGCATTTTACTCGAGGCTTGAAAACTGAAAAGAGAATTCAAGTCTGGTTTTTTCAAGTTAGAGCTCAAGTCTACTTGCGTATATGTTTTGAACTAATACTCGGTTGATATTAGATATTGGTTGAAGTTCGACTAGTTTATAGCTCAAATGCAAGGTGTTGCTTCATTCCTTTCTAAATCTAATCGCTACATGACTAAAATGTCGATATGCAAAAGTATTTTTGTCTAGTAGATCTTCGATGGACGATGGTCCTTATTGTAACATTTCTCCCAAATGTTTTTGTAGGTGATTCCTACACCACAAAAATTAACTTGCTACACCATGCCAACAATTTTTACACCATGTTCTGTAAATTTAGTGACGTGTGATTATGGTGTATGAAGTAAACTTTTATGGTGCAATTGTGTTGTGTAACTTTATAGCACTGTTGTATATTTACATTGTCATTGTCCATAGACTCGCACTTATATAGAATTGTAAAAACGAATTTACTCCAACAAGCGATAAGACTGGGTGAATAACAACGAACCAAAAACCGAAGTCCCGACTCTAACTGGATTTCGAAGCTTGGTTTACTTTGAAAAATCGGCATAAAAACCGAAGCAAATTATTTTGATTTTATACATTTTGTATCTAGGTTTATTACTTAATAATACGTCGAATGTGTTTTTTTTCTTTTTTTTTTTAACCTTGAAATATATATAGCACTATACAATTGGATTCTTTGTTTTAGTGGGCTTCTTTAGTTTATTTGTTTGTTAATAATTGTATGGTTAGACTTATATATTTGTATTGCTTCTTGGTCTAAATAGTCCATCGCCAAAGACCAAACACCAAAATAAGTAACCGAAAGTCTGAAACCGAACCGGCTGAAAACCGAAACGAAAAGGTTTTATCTTATAGAAAAACCAAACTTTTTGTCGTGGGTTCCGTTATTATAACTACAAACTAACCCAAACCGACCCATATTCATATTGCCCATTGTTTTATAGCAGTAACCCTTTTCCTTTTAATTAAAGAAAATTGGAAAAAGTTTTCTGTAACTAAGTGCGATATATCTTAGCTTCCATAACTTCTATTTTCAGCTAGAATCGACAAGCATATGCACAATTATAGAAACACCTAAAAATATATAGAATTCAACAACATTTCATAGTATAAAATGTAACATAATCCAACATATAAGAACTTATTCGTTAAAGAACGGGTTCGTTTTCGCTAAATCGACTTCTTTGGAGATAATAACATATTCACATAGTCAAGAACCTGTGAGGGGTGAAAACCAAAGTTTGTAGCTAAAGTCAAGTATGCACAAGCTAAGCCAACATAGATTTTGAACCCAAAAGATGAATAAAATGTAGCATATGTCGATACACAAGTGACGGCTAAAACTGCCGAGCACCTGGCCAAGCATTCTATAGTCGAGAGCTCGGTTTCTGTTCCTTCATTTGGAAAATGACCCGTCGTAATAAAATCTGAAAGCAACTGATCCTTGAGATGAAATGTATTTAATAGCCACGAATTGCACTCAGTTTGTGAAGAGGGGATATCGTCTAGAGGGATGCGACGAACATGGACATGAACTTCTGTAGGTTCTATACCAAAAACGTTGTCCAAGAAAGTGGGACACCGGTTCTTGTATGCTATCGTCACATCATACACTGAAACAAACTTGTATTACTTAATAAGTCTCTATTATTAGGGAGAAATACAGAGAAATAAAACGAAGGACGGAAGGAGAATTATAAAGTTGTGGAGTGAATAGATATATAAGGTGTTTTATAAAGACAATTATGTTTAAAAGTTGACAAGAGAATGTATGACCTGCATCCAAAGATCCCCTTAATATTTCCAAACAAGCATGGAAGCCTCTTGATTTGGGAAGCAACACATTCTTTAAAATGGGTAATCCATTTTCAGCAGCAAATTTCTGGCTTTTTGCGCACTTTTGTTCTCTGCGTTTGAAGAGAAACCGTTTACTGTTAATCAAAAGCAAGAAGTGGTAGCAGATACAATCGGTTGTATCTAGGTACTAGAGGCGACAATTTCAACCCATTCACTTATGAATGAGCTGATTTGCGTTAGGAATTGGTTTTAATCTCCAACGGTTTAGTTTAAAAGAGATTTTTTTTAAGAGATTTGGCTAAAAAGAAAACGAATTACATAAACCATTTTCTCTTTAAAAATGTACATAAAATGCTTCTGCCCTTACTGTAGTATAAACTACCCATTCAACCTGAACCCCTTTACCCGACCAGCTGAACATATATGCAAATAAAGTAAAAGATAAGATGAGTATGGAGGCATTACGTAAAATCAGTTCCTTCGGGAAAAAGAGCAAGCCACAACGCATCCGATGGGTTGGTGAAAGTCATCAGTGTCTTTCGCATCTTAGGTTCATCGACTTCCCACTTTCTTTCAACTGAAATGAACTCCAAAATATGAAATCCCCAACCCCAAAGTGGCAATTTCATCAAGCTGCTCTTAAGAACATATTTGATACATCCTAGGGATCCCTTTCTTAGTGCAAGATCCCAAAGATACATCCAGTCAACTTCCGTTTTATGATTAGCAATAAGTAAAACACGCTCCCTTTGAGGAACGGTTTCTCCAGAAAACACAACCTTAGTTTTGTTGATCTTTTCAAATAAGAAGGGCCACATAGCTAGCCAAAGACCTAAACAGAAAGCTGTTATCTTCCTACTATAATGTATGCTAAAAAGCCGGAGAAAAACTGCTGCAAAGGGGGCTAAATATATCAAATACATGAAGGAAGTCAATAGATAAACCAACATGCATGCCAGCCCCCTTATCGCCATTGGAAGAGTCAAAGGGTAGTTCTTTGGTCCATCAACATCCATCTTCCCCAACTATTTGTCGGTAATACAATGATCTGATATATCCAAATTTAACAAACGTGACCGTATCTGAGAAGATTGAACACCCTTTTCCTGTTAAGAAAAAGATTCAATAAGCTTCAGTGAACTAAAACAATACCAACAAATCATCCGTGTTCCTAAGAAAAATCAGATTCAGCTGTCAACTGTCCCTATCGTTGATGTTGCACCCATCAAGTATGGAAAGTGCCGGTCAGTCCTTAGACAACTAGAGGCTGAAACACCTTAGTTGTGTATAAACTGACTATATCGGTATATGTATATCAGCAAACTCAATGATCACTCAATTCAATTAGACAACTTCTAAAACTCACAAAATATATGTTTGGCTTCAAATTGGCAGAAAACCAGTAAATGGTTGGTAAAGAAGAAATCTATGGCAACTTATCACACGAATAAAGCCTTCTCCAAAACGATACCGATCATATTACTTAACAATCGTATTAGTTTGACTAATCAAAGAGAAAGTAAAGTTTAAGCAGGCTAATTTAGACTGGATGTTCTCTTATTAATTACACTAGTAATATCAAACCATCTACATCATATCAACTCTTCTAACAAGAAATTATTTAATATCACAATATAATTACACAAGCCATTGACGGTCTCCCTTTGCCAGTATCACAAATTTTAAAATATATGTAACTGTGACAAGTATAAAAAAAGTTTATTATTGCTATAAATTGACAAATATTGGTGAGATGCCCGAAGAAAACTGATTAGCGCGTTGGGTGCGTTTAGTTGCAGAAAAATTGAGCGTTCTAGGAGGAAAATTTTGAAAGAAAGCTCGAGAAACATAAAACATGTTCAAATTGAATTTGAATGAAAAAATTTCTAGAAATGAGAAAAATCCACTTTCAAACTCTTTTCCAAAAACTCATACTCTCTTCTAAAATGATAAAATATTACAAGTGAACACGTTTTCAAAAGGTTCGATGGCTTTCTAGAGATTAAAAACACATCTCATTTTCCAGGAAAATCTAGATGACAAATCAAAAACAATTTTCTTCAATTACATATCCTTAGAATGATCCCCTCGTTAAGCTATACTGCACTTGCTCAGATCCCCCGCTTCTCAAAACACACATACAAATCCCTATCTCACCAAAACGTCGACGTTTTTATGCATATTCACGTTTGAATGCTCGTAAATCTTTCTACTTTTTATTACATTAAATCTCATAAAATGTAATTACATGAAGAACGACAACGATAGCAACATTTCTAAGATCAAATAGTGATCGAAAACCATATACACATAAATACAAATATATAAACACGTACGTAACTTAATCAAATATATCAAAATAAATATATATGATCTACAGTTTCATATACTGATTAATCAATATAACAACAATTACATAAAATGTGTATCACCAACAAAAAAAAAAAGAAGAAATAAAAAGGCAATATGTATGTACGTACCTAAGCTGAATCTAAATGGATGATATACATATAAAAAATGGAGAACGAATGTACTTTTACGTTAAATAGCAGTGGCAAATCATGCGAGTTATGAGACAGCATATTTTGGTTATAACATTCAATTTGATAGTACTTTACAAATTTAGTCCCTTACTTGTTAATATACTACAACAACAATACCCAATCCTATCAAAAACGAGGTATGAAGAATGAAATGTAGACAGTCATACCTCTACTCGAATGTAAAGAGATTGTTTCTAGAAAGACATCTGACAAAAACGTGTGTTATAAAGTAAAAAGGTTTCATTTACTACTATAACTTTGATCCAACATTTACTATTTATAACAATAATAACAACATATGTGGTCTACATTTTTGATACTTTTTTCGGTTATGTGATATCATCATGTGTTTGTATGTGGTTGTTTTTATGACTTTTTTGGTGAAATTGTTGATCAAATTTGTTTACTTCTAGATTTCAAAGTGTATTGCATGTTCTATATATCGATCTTTTAGTTTTTGTAAAGTAAAATAAACATATAAATAATTTAACATGTCTAAAACTCTAAAAGAAATAAAGCACAATTTTAAACCGAATAAAAGACAACATAAAATATTACTATTGAGATAAGATTTTAAGATGAACTTAAAAATGATTTAATTTAGAAGCATACGAAGTGCACATCCGTATAGACCTATGAATCATGGGAAACACCCATATAGGGATTCGGTATAATTGGGGATTAGCATTTGTAAGGTTCGGGGTAGCTAGTACCTCGAAACCTAAACGAAAATGTCACTCAAGTGACCAAGTGTGGTATGGTACTTGAGTCATTGAGTGGGGATCCTAATTCAAATAATCAGCAGCTGACCCTGCTCAATGGCTTTTGTTGATCAACGACCAATACTACTAAACAACTCATGTTTAATAATTAACACCGATCCATCTTGTATGTCAATGTTTTCGTTATTGAACAGTAAAACCGGATAATCTTATCAGGGTAAATCCCTTTTACCCAAAAGAGTAAAACCGGATTTATACACATCAAACACCATTACATTACATAAATTAAATAACACTTGCTCAAACATTCATCTACAAAGTTAACACGATAACATATATATATGAATGCGGGAAAAAGATGAAAATGGAAATAAAGTCATAACTTTATCAAAACACATACGTATACTATACGTAAATGGTCAACATCATCACAAGCTTATCGAACATATATTCACATCATAAGCTTATTATTATTATTATTATTTACTATTATAGGAAATAAAGAAAAAAGAAATAAAAATATAAGAGTAAATCACACGGATCCGTCCATACGGTTTGCATGAAATACAGAAATCGTCCATATGATTTGTCCTTTCGGTTTTGATTATAAGATGTTAGACTCATGGTTAAATTGAATTGGTATGTGGTGGGTGTACATTGATGATGGTGGATTAATGGCGATTGCTAGTGGCTTAAAGCTGAGGGAGACATGTAGGAATGGTGTAGGTTTTGAATTAAATTAAAATAAATAATATATTAATACTAATTTATTTTTTTAAAATCACCTCAAACTCACAATACAATGATGAGTGCCACTCAGGATAGACTACATTATTTTAACCGGGTCTGCGCTACCGCTGAGTAGCTCTCCAAGAAAAAATCTCATAGGCATGTCAACCCTAAGGTTCGAACCCATGACTTGTGGTTAAAACTTCATGTGCATCTGTCAGTTGATATATAATATATAGTTAATCTTTTTTATACCATTAACTAATGTCTTTTATACCATTAATTAATGTCTTGAAAGAAAATAATTTCTTATGCAAAATTATCCAGCCCATTAAACTGTAGTGGTATAGTTATCAGTTATGACATCATGACATGCATGCAATATGTATTGTCTTTAGAAAAAAAGGAACTCAATTAAACCTGGAAATAAGATGGGCTTGAAGTACAATATTCTTGTAATAAAGTGGTGATAAAATTCAAAAAGAGAAAAAAAAAATGTTCAAAACTTACTCTCTAAGATCACTCAAAATACTCTATAAGCTAAGTTAATTAGACCCATAATTGATTCCAAAAACAAATGAGCATATGTTCTTATTTCGATAACTTTTGCTTATATATAAAGCCCAATATGATTCTTTGCTAATAATTAATTCTTGAAAACATGCAAGAAATTGTACAACATGACTTGTCACGTGTATGCATTTAGTTTTGCTGACTAAGTTATTATGTAGTCTTTCACAGTATTGTAATTGTAATGTTTATTTTAAGATATAAAATTTGTCGGGATAGTTTTTCCTCTTTATCAAGAAAAAAATATGTCTACTAATAATGTTTTAGCCAATTAAATTTTTAACCGAGTTCAACAGGCATTTTGAAGTCATCGAGTCCAACATATATTAACCGATTACAGTATTAGTTATTTGATGACCTATTACTTAAATACGTCTACTAATAATGTTTATTTCACTAAGTAAATAAAGTTCACTTATAGTTTTGGTCTCTTATGCTAATAAATTCACAAATTTCCAGCCATAATGAAGCTAACATGACCGCAACTACTATTTTCGTATTAACTTTTTAATTCAAATACGACTCTAATCCACTAATTACTTAATGGGCTAGGTTTTCTAGTGTAACACAGAGATTATAAACTAGTAATAATAAAAAAAGAAAAACAAAACCAAGAAAAGAATTAGAAAATAAAAATAAAATAACAAAAGTATTTGGTTTAATGAAAGATTAAAAAAATAATGACAAATGACCTGCATTATTAACTTCTTGAAAAAATGGATAAACGTAGGATGTTTTTCTTGTGCGGGTTAACCCGAAAATTATGAGTCTTTTTGACTTATATGTACGCCGTCTAACCGGATTATTTATATGATCGTTTTCGAACATTTTTCTGACCATCTTCAAAATGTTTATCTTGAGAGATTCCAAACATAATACATCTTCAAAGTAAACAAGTCAACTAACAACTAGACTATTTAGGTGGTGATTTAACTTTTTCAAAGAACAAATCACATATAATTCTTATGGGAAATGCTAATTACAGCCCTAAGGACTGTCGTTAATAACCCATTACATGCATAAAAAATAATACTTTATATATTAAAATTCAACCCCTTGAATTTCCTTACAACAAAGTATAAATTTTAATTCACCAAATTATTTTTTTATATAATTTTTAAGGCTGTTATTAGCAAAACCCAATTCTTATAAACTAGAAGCACGATTCCTATAATATTCCCGAAACCTAAATAACATTACGTTCACATTTATGAGGTTATAAGTTAGAAATCATATTCAGATTTATGAGCTTTTTGGCGAGGATGGCTATCTCTTTTTATGTGAATATGAGGGCATATGTTATGACCTAACAATGTGACATCTCAACGCTATATGATCGAATTTTTATTGTACTTGTAGGCTTGTAGCATAAGTACATTAAGTTGGTCGCGGTTCATCAATCAGATAAGATACGATAACAGGCCAGTTGCGAGGTGACAAATTCTACTATAAAAAGGTTAAAGATTATACATGATAGAAACTATTTATCCGATATATAAACAAGATCGAAAGTGAAATTGTAACAACTGAATCTGAGAAGATTGAGCACGATTTTGTAGTTTCAACTGATTCAACAACTTTAGTGACAAAAAATGTAATGTTACCAACATTTCATCTTTGGTTACATGTAGATATATAGTATATATTTCTGCCGTTCTAAAAAATATATATATAATATGGGGTAGGTTATTGTAAAACAAGTATTAAAGTAAAACAAGTAAGATAAGATCTTGACCATTAGATCATTATAAAATTGATGCATGAAGATTCATAAACACAAGTATACACAATGATGCACGGAGATTTTTATGATGCACAACGATTTTCAGTTGAGTGAAAAATATTGTTTTATTTGTTTTACTTTAATACTTGTTTTATTTAAACCAGAACCTATATAATATATATATATTTTTGACTGTTTGTTTCTATGATTGAAATAGTAGAAACTACAAAGGGTGACAGCTTTTAAAGCTTGGCAGTTAGAAAATTTAATAGCCATTACTTCATGAATGAATTATATAACAATTGTTATTATAAAATATACTATTTTTTATAGTCTATTCTTGCATTTTTTAAAAGATACTCCGTAATGAAATGATTGAGTCTATATATTGAATTTTTAATTAACAGAATTAATAAAGTTACAAATTTCATTCTAATTATACAACTAAACTTATTGTGATTCATAGGGCACTATCTGTCAATTTAATTACGGTGTATACATTATTAAAATATTGTATGAATAAGTGCATCAAGTTGTATCAAATTCGTTCAACTTTTTAACTATTAATAGCGTGTATCAAAAGTCTTAATTAATTAGTGCTATTATATGCTACTTGTTATCTCTTTAAAAGATAACCAATAATAGTTTTGTAAACGTAAAAACCATATAAGCTTTCATATTATCTTTTATGTCATTAAAGCTCAAAACACGTAATCAATTTTAAATGTTATAAGAAATCAGATACATAATATACCAATCAACTAAGACACCAGCTCAGCTGGTTGAGGTATGGGATTTTACCCCATAAGGTTGTGCATTCGATTCCTTAGAGTGGCACACCTTGTGGGGTTTTTCCTGAGGATGCTATACTTTGCGGTAGCTGGAGCATGCTTAAGACATCTGTGTCTACCCGTAGTAGTTGCTATTCGAAATACGTCAATTAAAAAAAAAAAACTAACATGCACATAATAGCAAAACAAGACAAAATTTAAATCTTTTGATATAGTGCTTATCTGTAATTTGTTTTAAAGAATCCATTCTACATAGCATATAATTAACTAGCACATCAAAGCCATCCCTAAACATATATAACAATCAATATCATATGGATTGAGAGGTGATATACTTACTATATCATTTCATACGTTATTCGCAATTATGTATTACTGACTTGTACATAATGTTATATAAGTTGTATATTGTGGTAGATGTATCAAATGATATGGTAAATATATCATCTCCCATATGGATATGAACATGGATAACTATAAAATTTTACCACATAAATATCTTGTTACATATATATTTCCACAATGATTCTTTTTAAAATGCAATAACCATAAAAAAAATTATATATGTAAAAAAAAGAAAAAGAAATGATCGATATGCGTACCTAAGTCGAATCAAAATGAAGACTGAAGAGAAAGATGAATAATGAGAATGATCAAGTTTATCGTCGGTGCCACAAATACGTTATAAATGGCAATAGCAATGGCGATTCAAGTGAGTTAATGAGAGTAAGGTGGCAGGTATGTACCGTTGGAATTTCAATGTCCATCCCCTCATCATTTCTTAATATGCATGTTTATTCAAAAGTTTCTTGAAAATAATAGTACATGAAAATATAATAAAATTTACCCATTTTGTTATTGTATGTATCAAAATCTAAAAAAATCTTTATTGTGTATATGTATTAAACTCTTTTTTAATGATTGATGTACCTGATCACCTATACAGTTAATAACCGATCATTTTAGATACACAAAATACGAAAAACAGACAAATTTGAATACATACAATAACCTAAACGAAAAAAGTAGATACGTAAAATAGCAAAAACTGACAAAGTTGAATACCTACAATAACAAAATAGTAGACAAAGGTTTACCTGTTTTAACAAGTTAAATAAATTGATCGTGAAAAATTAAGAATATAATACATACCATAAACGTTTTTAAAGTTGGATACATACAATAACAAAACAAGCAAATTTTATTACACTTTCATGTACTAATATTTCAAAAAAGAAAAGAAGAAGCTTCATAATGCTTTGAAAGCTTTTAACATTTTATTGATTAACTTAAAATATATTTTTGTTCGTGTTTTTACTCTAAAAATTAAATTATTTATTGTTTTAGTTCATTAACTTTATTTATAATATTTGTATAATGTACCTTTTATTATGTTCTATGTAAGAACTTGTGTTTGACTTATAGTGTGTCAAAGGAGATTGTAGGAGGTCATGACCATATTCGAGATGTGAAAAGGGTTAGGTTATTTGAGCTATATATACACAAAATCCTATGGACCTCGTGTGGCTAAGACTTGTTATATAGGTCGTATAATGAACATTAATCATATGTTCAGGTTACAATTTTAAGTTACTTTGAAAGATATTAGGAACATATAACTTTGAACTTATATAATAGTTAAGTTTATATCATATCTTTCTAATTTATTATATAGGAAAGGTTGTAAGTGCATATCTCTCTAAACTTAAACATCGATCTTTTCAAGTTGAAGATGTTCAACATATATCGATCAATGAAGATCATCGGGACAGATTGCGAATGGAGTCGGATCAAAGGCAACATACAAAGACTCGAGGAGGATCGTCTTTGTTAGTGGCGAAAGATGCCATGGAAGGTAATCATAACGTACGAAGAAAGTGGACATAGTATTTGGTTGTCAACGGGGGGTAAGGAATTTCGTTAGGAAGACTTCAATTCTGAGGTAGAGTTACATATACCAACGTTTGCCAGCCAGAAAGATATATGTCAAACGTTCTTAATGCAAGTAGTGATCAGGAATTAGATAATTTGAATGATAATAGAGCTAATAATAACTGTTAACGATGATATTAATGGATTTAATGTTAACTCTACATCTAACTTGGAACTCCAGGTATCATGGGAAGTCGAATATCCTAGGCATTCAGAAGTCTGGGTTCAATCGTAGGCATCCGGATTAGTTTAGAAATAGGATAATTTGTCGTTTAAAAGAAATAATGAGAAGTCGAATATGCAAGAGGAAAGGTGGTTGTAACGATTCATGTGGGTGTATTAAGAAACGCACAAACAAAATAACTTAGCTTGTGGAGAAAAATGATAGTAGGATATATAGTCACAAGTTTTATTGGCTTTTTTCATTGGAATAAATGGTTTTTGATTTTTTGATTTTTTATTTGTTAAAAAGCTCTTTTTTTTTATATATATATAATAGACATGAGATGTGATCGTGTGAGAATGTTCCTGTAACACTTTGTTTTATAAAAAATGTGGATTTTAAAAATTTTCAACTTTAAAACTTAATATCGTTAACAAAATGCGGAAACGACTTTTAAAAATCCCTAACGGAATCAATAAAACATCATAAATGTCTCAATAAGGTGTTATCAACAAATATCAACGCAATAGTTCACATGAGATCCACATACAACTTAATAAATGCCAAACAGCTAAGTAAATATGTCTACTTAAATTAAGTAACTAAGGGTAACTAAAGCCATCCTCCACTAGCTCCAGTAATAGCTGCCCATCTCACAATCAAGCTACCAACTCGCCAATCAACGCCTAACCTGAGGGCACAACACATTTCCACAAAACAAGAGTCAGCTATTAAAGCTGAGTATGATAACATGTTAGTATAAACAAAGGATTGCCAATTAAAACTCTTTAGCAAAACAACTCATGCATACATATAGACACAAACACAAATCAACACAACTACATAACTACGATTATCAAATTTTTCATTGTGCCTAGCAATCCTTCAATGTCAACACAAGCCATTTAACTGCACAAGCTACACAAATCACCCGAAGGTGCCACAATATTACTACATAAGATGCACAATCCACGCAAAGGTTATCCCAAGTTTTATCAACGCAACAAAGGTTGTGTGAAGGCGACCACATAGCCTTATAGGGAACCTCACACCCGCCTTGATGGGTAAACCTTTTGGTGGTCCAGCGTTGTCGTTATGGATAGACATAACCAAATCTATGAGTAACTCGTTCCACCTAAGTGGTCAATCACGCCACCCAAATTAATCTATCAACACTGACTGGGTCACCCGGAAAGCAAGTGCACTGCCTCCAAGTGATCTACTCAACACAGCTAGACTGAATAGCCAAGTTGTGGGTTAAGCTTAACATTTCTACTCAATGCTCGAGACTTATCAACACAACTAGGTTGCAACCATTTTCACTCATCAACAATATATCAACACAATTAGATTTCCATCAATTCTACTCAACAACAATAGGGCCCTTAACGTGCACGTGACATGGCAACTTAATCATGTCTAGTGTACTATGTGTACACGTCAACAATTTATCAACAACAACTCAATCATAAGATACATTAAGAAACAACATATAGCAATCATGCTCATAACTACATAATCGTGCATACATATCACCTATAAACAACCACCCATATAGGATCACCCATCCATTCACTTATCACATACATAACTACTTAATTATGCATAAACATCACCAGTATATAACCTCCCATAAGATTCCATACCCAACATATGCATGAGATAATTTAATCAATATAAAATGAGGTTATTAATTGAACTCAAGTTTTGTTATGTCCCTCGTGTGTCAAAAGTAAGTTATCTTACCTTTCGCGATGAACAACAACTCACAAACAACTTTATCGTACACCCTATGTGTTCCTGACAACCTATAATCATACAAATATCATCATAAGAAGCTAACCAAAGCATATAAGCAAAACAAGTCACACTTCCACTACGACTTGCGCATGTGCAACTACGACTTGCGCATGTGCAACTACGACTTACGCATGTGCAACAGCGATTGCAACTACAACTTGCACATGTGCAAGTACGACCTGCACATGTCTTTTTTGTTTCACATACAAACTCCAACCCCAAACAATTCCAAACACCAATCATGACTAATACACATAAAAATAGACCCTTTTAAGGTCTAATTGATGGATTGACACCATCAATTGTTCCAAAAATGATTAGTAAACATAAAAGGATTAATAGGATACCTAAAACGATAAAATTCGATAATAAATCGCAAGCAATTCCATCACCAACAATTACCAATGACCAAGGCCACTTTATAGATCATAATTATTCTGAATATAGGACTCAATTGATGAATTGATGTCACCAATAACACCAGAAATCATTTACCACAATATAGGGTGCATAAATTTCCTGAAAACGTTAATTTTCGATTATAAAACACAATCCATCGCTCCCAACCCTTAACTCCAGAAATGACTCGATTGAAATGGACATAATGATGATTCAATTGACCACAAATGAGTACAATACCTGTAGGCCCTCTAATAACTATACTACTTACAATAGGAACACATACACGACTTTAGCTACTTAAATGACACACTTTAATCTACATAATTACTACATAATTATCCACATAATATAATAATTATTATCACATTAAATATCCACACAAGTTAAAACACCACTTAACGGAAACCGACTTTGACTAATGGTCAAAGTTAACGACATAGAACAAAGAAGATCGGGATGTTACAACTCCTATTTTAACAAATAATAAGAATGAATTTTAACTAATCAATTGATCACATGTTTGAAAGGGTATTATTGTAATTGCATCCTTGATTTATTTGACAGTTTTTTTTCTTGTGTGTAATTCCTTCCAACATTTTAGCAAATTTAACTACAGTTAGAAATACATGACAATTTTTGAACAACAATTATAAATGCATGTGAATAACATTCATTATGCATCGTATTGCATATTTAAAAATATATATAAATGTTGAGTCAATATGTATTAGCTTGAGATTTGTTGATGACAAACAATGTAAAAAGACTTAAGTTTTTGGTTCTTGAGCTGATTCAACATGGGTCTGTCCAAGTTGAGCCAACTTCATACTACCTATTTTGTAAAGTCTTAAGTATACGAAGTGGTTCTTCAAGCTGCATCAACAATATATGAAGATTAGCATTCGGTCTGAAGTCGAAGAGTGAAGATCAAGGATAGAAGACCAAGCTGATGGGTAAAAGTCAACTTGGGCTTACTGTCAGCTTGGATGAACATTTGGGGAGCTTGGAATCTTACAAGTTTTTCAAGCTTTCCTTATCAATTCTGGATAACAACATCAACATTGGGATTGGATAAACATGGTGACAAGATGTACGAGGTACTGTAAAAATTTCCAAGTTGGTGGTTGTCATATTCTATGATGTGGCCTTTTTTCTATTGGCTAGGTCAAACGCGTGGAAGGTAATGTGAGGACCAAAGGTACAGAAATGTCACTGTCAAATATTTCTTGTACAGAGCCATCAAGATATCAACACGTAGCGGTATTGGACATCATCCAAGGCATGGTGTTTACCTATAAATACTTGCCTTGGTGAATCATAGAAGGTGTGCAATCTTATCATCTTATCCTCACTAGAGATGGCAATGGGGCGGGGATTATCGGGGATCCCATTCCCCATCCCCATACCCGGTTTCTATATGTAATCCCC
>JAOEHQ010002771.1:0-18672 GCA_025447715.1 Asclepias incarnata
TTTTTTTTTTCTACTATGCCCCTAACCAAAAATCGTAAAATACAAGGCCCCAACCCTATTTAAGGTAAAAAAAAATTCCAGGCCCCTATCCTCGAGAAATCCTGGATCCGTCACTGACCAAGAGAGCGCCGATATCTTAATGGGAAACGCCCTAGCAGAACCACCAAAGGCTTCGGACGTTGGAAGGCGAGTCAGGTAGAGATGCAGCGGTTTATGATCCCGTGAGTAAACAAGTTGTTGGAAGAAAAAGAAGTTTGGCTTATTTTGAAGGAATGGATGAGAAGACCTCATGGCTAATGCATGAGTATACCACGAACGATCCCAATCTCCCTATTGGAAGCGGAAAAAATGGTACCAAGGTATATATGTGACACAAACAATGAAGTTGTTTGATAGACTAATTAATTTGATGTTGGTTTTAGCCTTTTAGGTATCTTCTCTTTATGTATGTTCTAGTATGACATGACTATATTTAACTTAATTAGTCGTTAGATGGACAAATGATTGTAACAAAATTTATTACAGTAATTCTTTGTTGATAAAGACTATCCCACGACAGCAGTCAGCATAACCAACGGCAACACACTCGGTTTCAGGAAGCAAATAATCACCCGGGTACCAACGAACACAATCAGTATCAGCAATTGATGTTTTATTTTCTCACAGATTTTACAAAAACTTGGTTTACTAAATTGGTACAAAGGATTGACCCATTTATGTACTTTTGAAACTATATGTCAACTTGGTGGCTATTTTGACAGTTTTTTTTCCCCTTATAGGTCATTGTACATTTACTTTTGTCCCTTGTAGATCCATATTGAGGCCATTATTTTTTGTTATCAAAACTAAGTCATTTTGGTAACAAAATGACCTAGAAGGCTAAAATGACAAATATTAAAGGTTTAATGAACCTTAATGTATAAGGAAATTGTTGTTTTTTTTCTATGCTTGAGAACAATTTTCCTTAACATAACATACATTCTGAATATAGCAACACTTTGTTAAATGTCAGACTAGGTATACTAGATTACTAGGTATTGCTGTTGCAAAAGCTGGTTAAATGGAAGTGGTTGTTGTGCCATATCTTCTAAAGCAATTTCATCTATACACTACAGCGGACGAGGTGATCAATTGTTAGATTAGCTTGTTCAGTTATTCTCAGGCAATTGTTAGATTATATATGGAGATTGGTAGTTGTTTTATGGAAAAATTGTCAACTGCATACAAGTTCAAAGGTAGTCAGAGTTTTCAAAATTCAAGTCAAAAGTGTTATATTCATTCATGTTATAGTTTGGAGAATTGGTTTAGTCTTTCAAGGTGTAGATTTCAGTTTCCCATCAACCAATCCCATGCGTCCGCAAAACCAAAATACCAACACGTGACTAGTTTACCCAAACTACAATAGCAACCTCATATAGTAAAACCCACATAATGAAACGACCTTATTTAAAAATGACAATTTTTTTATTTTCTGAAAACATCTTTTGAATAATAGATATGTATTCAACGAATACATACCCAAACGACCATCCTGAATACCAAATATCATTACAAAACGACAAACGGGCTAACATTAGAAATCTCGGCATGACGTCTTCGTAATATCTACTAACATTCGTAATATGTATTTAAAGAATTTAGGGGTGTTTGGGCTTAGTATATTTTGGTTTATTTGAGGTTGACTTATATTTAATAAACCTTGTTTTTATGATTTATTTTTAGACTTATACTCTATGTCATCTTATAAAGCATATGAGATGTGTCTTAAAATTTAAAAATTTTAAGTACTTACCATTTTAATTCTATATTTGATACTCTAATAAAATTTAAATACAATAATTACATTTATACTATTTAATATAAAATCATTTAGTCAAAGCAAATTCAAATTAATTAAAACTTATACTTAATTTAATATTACAAATTAGAAAGTCAGCATAACAATACATGTAAATATATTAAAATAAAACATCAACTATTGGCATAATATCATTGTAACTCCCTCTTTTACAAAATCATTACCATTACGGAAACTGCCATACAAAGCTGGTGATCGACGAAGCCGGTATCCGTCAACCAACTTTTTTTTTTATTTTTACAAAGTTAGTTTCAAAATCAACCAATAGTTATATATTTTTGCTAAATAACGTGAAACATTACTTACGTGTGCATTACATGAGTACATTTTTAATGATTTGTAATTGTCAAAGTAAGTTCATAAGTTTAAACATAAGCCGACTTAGGCCTCTCTCATCCATAACACCACATTCTCAAATTCTCACTGTCACATCAGCGCCACATCATCTCTTTCTCCCAGAATTTACCCATAATTTACTCCCTACCAACCATACCACCAAATTCTCAAATTCTCAACTTCCTATTTCCACATCATCACCACATATTTTCCATTTTTATTTAAAAACAAAATAAAATAAAACAGAAAATAAAATAAAATAAAATAAAAGCTGCCAAGAATTCATGTTTCATGCATCTTCACGTGATTGGTCCCACATGAATAAGAACTTCCCCCCATTCTTCACGTTCTCAACATAATGTGACTCCCACAATGCGCCCAGAACGAGGCCGTGACATTGGCGTTGTGGAGAGAATTTGACAACGAGGCCACAACGAGGAGATGATAATATTGGTGTTGTGAGAACGAGGACAACGAGAACCACAACGTGAACCACAACGTGAACCGATGGGAGTGCCCTTATAAAACATTAAAACATACGCCAGCCCAAATGCCCAATAACCTCAAAAATAAGCCAACTCAAACACCCGCTAATTGAGTCTCTGGATAAGTTAATTTAAAGCAGGCCGTTTATTTCCAACAGACTTTGTTTTATCAGTCGGATCAACCCAACAGAGATACATATATATATATATATACATCCACCGTTGTCACCGGCGACAATTCCGGCGACGTACGGCCCCGGCATCGTCAATCATCAGTTGGCATCAAAAGTATGTATGAATTTCCTTTACCCTAACAATCCAATTTTACTATCTTTTTTGGTTTTAAATAATGGTTTATGTTTTTTTAGACTATAATTGCGTTACTTTTTATTATGCATATTAGATGTTTGATAAATTGCCTGAATGAACTTTCTTTAAGATAATTTTTGTTATTAGTTATCTTTACATGTTCTAGGCACGCGGGTTTAAACATGGCACACATTTTAACTAATCTTTGTATTGTTATCGCAGTTTAAAGTTGGCAAACTGTATAATGAATTGTATGAGGAAGCTTGTTTCGTGTGTGATTCTCGACTTGGACGGAACGCTTGTTAATACGGGTAGGCTTCTTTTCTTGAATGCAGGTTGTTTGTTTACTTCTTTTTGTTTTTTAATGAAGCTTATGCTGGTTCAATAAAGATTTCAGTCCTGCTTCTGCGGTTCAAAACTTTCTGTATCGGAAAACAATGAATAGTTGTACATATATCGATATTCTTGTAACAATTGACATGCTTTATAACTTGCTTATCATATTATTTCCCCAAAATCATGGATATACAAACATATCTTAAAAGTACATTTGTATATTATGAATTTGGTTACAGGTGTGTTTGGGGTGTACTTTAGAAAAACTCTTCTAAAATCTATTTCTGTGACAGATGGAATTGTGAGTGAAGTTTTGAAAGTTTACTTGGTTAAGTATGAGAAGAAATGGGATGGGAGAGAGGCTCTGAAGATTATTGGTAAAACGCCTATAGAAGCTGCATCTGCTATTGTGGAGGACTATGGGCTTCCTTTGTCAAAAGAAGACTTGCTATCAGAAATTACCCCGATGTTCTCTGATCAGTAATGAACAACTCCTCTCTTCCTCTTGTTATTCACTTAATTAGAAAGAAAGGAAAAACGATAAAATATGGTCGTAAAAAAAAATATTTTTTTTAATGGTGAGTTATATGGACCAGGATACACGTTATTGATATATTCCTGTTTTTCAAATTTTCTAAAACCAAAGTTTGCTATGCTTTTAATTGTGGAGATGGCTTAGGCAAGTTATCCACCAACACTCAGACATCTCCCTTATCTCATCTTGGAACTTAACGATTTTGATGCAAATGAAATTTCTAAGAACTTACCAAGTCACCAACTCTTTCTATGTACATGATCTAATTTGTGATTGCGTTATTTAAATTGTTAGATGGTGCAAACTTAAAGCACTACCTGGTGCCTATCGTTTGATTAAACATTTGAAGGGGCATGGAGTGAAAATGGCATTGGCTTCTAACTCTCCAAGAGAAAGCATTGAAACAAAGATTAGCTACCATCCGAGTAAGTTGGAGCTTATCTATAGTGAACAGCCTAAAGCTTTCAGATAACTTGGTCACTTAACGAAGCACAAGCTACAGATAGCAGTTTTTTTCTCTTCATATTTACACATTGTAAGCTGTTGTCTCACTAGCTACAATTTGCAGCTTGGAAAGAGTCCTTCTCATCCATTATTGCTGGTGATGAAGTAAAAGCAGGAAAGCCATCGCCGGAAATGTATGATCAGACATGTTGAGTTGCCCTGGCTAGATTATTTTTTTAACTTTAAATTGAGACGGATGACGTTGTTCTTAAACAATTCTTGTACGCATATTCCTTTATCAGATTCCTGGAAGCAGCTAAGAGGCTAAATGTTGATCCTTCTAAGTGTCTCGTCATCGAAGATTCACTGTGAGTGCTTATTAAGTATAGAACTGAAATAACTGTTAAATATAGTGGCATAACATAGCTTATTATCTATGGCCAGCGAAGTTTCACTTAGGTAAGTTTTGGAAAAATAGCATTATACATCATATCGATATCCAGTGGTTGTTGAACTAGGTCCTTAAGTGATGCAGATCAGTAAGTAATCTAGGGATTCTGTGGGGAAATTTTTTTTGGAACTGCCAACATATATATTGTTTTGAATGCTAACTTCAGAATCTTAAAATGTGGCATCTAAGAGCCAAATATTCTTTAGAAAACCATTTCATTGACTTACTGAAGTACAGAACTGCTGAAACTCGTTAATTTAAATGAACTTTTTTCGGTTTAGATCTACTTGGAAACTGCTGTTCTTTTCTATGCTTAAGAACAATTTCCTTTTACATAACATACATTTTGAATATGGCAACACTTTGTTGAATGTCAGACCAGGTATTGCTGCTGCTAAAGCTGCAGAAATGGAAGTGGTTGCTGTGCCATCTCTTCCAAAGCAGTCTCATCTATATACTGCAGCGGACGAGGTGATCTATTCACTTCTTGACCTACATCCTGAAAAGTGGGGCCTCCCTCCATTTGAAGATTGTAAATATCTCTCACTGATCTACACATCCAGTAACTACACCTATATGAGCCCACTTCTCTAATTTAATTATTTCGATATTTCAGATATAGATGGTACGTTACCGATAGAACCTTGGCATATTGGTGGTCCTGTCATTAAAGGTTATGGCCGTGGCTCGAAGATGCTTGGAATACCAACAGGTTCACACTATCATGTCCTCTTCAGTTGTTTTTTCTTCATTCATATAAATGTGCAGTTTTTTACCTACCGTTGGAATGATGGAGTTATGTATGTGCCTAGTAGAGGTGGCAAATTGGGTGTTTCAGGTTGGTTGGGAAACAGGTCACATTGGGCTGGTTTTGCCCGAAAGCACCTTTTTGTCCAATATTTTTAGATGTTTTTTAAAGAACTAGTGTATCAATATGCTTACAAAAATATACCAGTTCAATAATACTTTAATGCTTTAAATAAAAATGATTTAGGAGGACTTTGCTTAAAATATACGTTTTTTGTCAACTTTCAACTGATTTGATGTGTCTCCTTTTAATTACCTCCTCTATAACCAGACTTTATTGGAATCCGACTTGGGTTGTACTCGAGTCTATTAGATCCAAGCTTGATTGGTCAAAGCTCAGCCCTTGATAATCCCCAACAAGCTAAAGACTAGCGGATTAAGACTAACAGATTAAACATATTAATCACACTAATTTTATGGTGTCATCGATTCTCTTTATTGTTTCAGCTAATCTATCAGTGGAAGGGTATGCAAGTGTCCTTTCTGAACATCCTGCGGGTGTATATTTTGGTTGGGCCAAATTATCAACCCGTGGTTTTTTCAAGATGGTTATGAGCATTGGTTGGAACCCATACTTCAATAACACCGAGAAAACAATAGTGAGTTTGTTATCAACTTTTTAAGCATACTTAAATATTTGACTTATTAGTTTTTAACCCATGTTTTCTTCATCCTATCCTTTTCTCAGGAACCTTGGCTGCTTCATAAGTTTGATGAAGATTTCTATGGTGAGGAATTACATCTTGTTATTGTTGGCTATATTCGGCCCGAGGTACACTTCCTGCACATTGAGTTTGAACTAATGATTTACGTATTAAATATTATCTTCTAAAAGAACATTGACAAAATATGTTAATCATCTAAACCCTTGTCAAAAATCAAGATCTATATACAAAGATAATAACGAGCTGATAAGTAATTTTAGGTCTGTAAGACTGATGATGATAATGATCTTATTAGATTTTAGAATATATCATGATAAGAAAGTGTTATTCTCGTGTGAGAGGGAATAAGTGCTTCAAATTCAATTATTTTTGTCCATTTCACTTACAAGTCATGATTGTATGATGACAGGCCAATTTCCCCTCACTCGAAAGCCTTGTTGCAAAAATCCATGAAGACGGTAAAATTGCAGAGAATGCACTTGCTCTTCCTTCATACACCAAGTACAAGGATGAGACATACTTCAAAAGCATTGCCCTTGGTCACAACAGTCATTTGTGAGATGGATTTAATCGTGTTCAGAAATTGGCTGAACAAATACTCTGAATATAACAAACAAGGATCTACACATTTAAGATTTGATGCTGGGTTATAAACTTAGAAATAAATGTAATCCAGACAATTATTAATCAACTACCAAGAGCAAAGTTTTGTTTGAACTAGTTGTCACGCACGTCCTCTTACGAACTTAAAGTTCTATTGTATTTCTTTATACCATATATTTTTTTTTTTCTTGTTATCATCTTATTTCCTTTCATATGAACTTTATGAGAATGAGAATGTAATTACCTTAACACTCGTTAGTCGTTATTGTAGTCACTGGACTTCAAAACTTACATGATAGAGTATTCAACTTTTAAATCTTTCTTTTACCATGTTTTCCTTTTCCTTTGTACTCTTAGATTTGATTTGACAAACAGAGCAAGAGCAAAGGCAGGGACGGGGTAGGGCCTGCAGCCTGCTGGGGGTTTGCTTGTTGCTTCTCATGACATTGGGTAAGGGAATCTTAAATAGGCTCATAAACTGGGTCCCTGAGTAGCATGATCGAATTATTGCTCTATAAGGAAGGTTAACTGCTTGTTGGCCGGGAGCTGTATGAGCCCCGTACGAAGGGCACCAAACGAACCAATGTGGCTCCAGCGACATGTTCACCCACCAGACGCTAAAGTCTTCAACTTATGTTAATACGGTTTCCCCTTTAGTTGCCAAACTACGATGAGAATTTTACCTTTTGAAGCATTGGCCACATAGGATGATTGGACCATGCCAAGTTAGAAAGACCGACGAAAATTGGACAAAGACTTTGATGAGGCAAGGTTTTTATTAGGGAAGAAAGAGAGTAAGGGCTAAGGGACCTGACCATACAAATACAAATACAAATATACAATATACCATTACAACATATATTATTATCTTTATATATTACGATTTTTAAATTTTAAATAATAGTTTCAGATACATAAATGTTTTATTTAGGAGAAAATTAAAAATGGGAATGAAAGGAGGTGTTTGGCATTTTAAGAGCCTTAATAGTTTATTTTTGTTATCAATTAAGTTCCTAGCAAGTAGTTGGATGAGTCTTTTGAAAAAAGCTTGTTAATATTTTTTTTAAGGTGAATAAGCTAAAACTTCCATGCAATGAATTGGTTATGAGGTTATCCATTTGTAAATACTAAATATGTTGAGTTATTTATTAGTAAATTATTAATTATTAGTTAATTAATTAATTAAGTTAAATAAATAAAGACTAGATTTATAACCCGGGTCGAAACACGAGTTGTTTATAATATTTATTATATGATCATGAATAATGTAAGTTAAATAGAATAAATCAATTTGTATACTTTAATGTGTTGTTATTAATTTATTTTAAACCAATAATCAAATAAAATATTTTGAGAACGATGTGATTATTATAGTTTTAAATTTTGTTAAAGTTTGTTATAATATGGTTTTAGAGTTAAAATATATTTTTGCATTTATTTTGAATAAAATTTAGTTTTGAAATTTGTTGAAAAAATATACCTGCATTCATGTTATTAAAAATTCTGGTATATATAAACTATATTACATCTTTAAAACTATTGGTATATTTAAGTTTTGTAATATTTAAACTATTAAGTTTTGTAATATAGTAAAAATTTATAATAATTAAATAACATAAAAAATAATCTATTCCATCTTTGATTTATGGTAATAAGAGTCCGTCTAGTATTATTTGTAGAAGGAAGATTTATAAATTTTATTAAAGGTTTTAATAGGTTTTTAATTAATAAGAATTATGACATAATAAAATATTGATATGATAAAATTGAAGACTGTGATTGGTTAATAAGTAGTTAAAACAACCTTCTTTTAGTATATAACTATATATAAAGTTAAGATAAGATAAGATTAGCACTTCTAGTTAAGACAACCTTCTTTTAATATATAGTAAGATAAAACATATATGTTAGTTGTTAGCTTTCCTCTCTTATAATAATTTCATTACATGATTGAATTAATTTTTTTTATTTAAAGATTAGCTATAGCAGCACAAGTGTGAAGCATGAATGTGACTATGTGAGGGCCTTATTATGGGCTTGAGTGCTTGACATAGGTGCAGTTAGTACAATAACCAATTAACCATGCAATAGTCCTTAAAGTTTTAAAATATTTCATCTTTAAGGTTTTGTTAGAATTGTGCATTAATTACATGCAGATTTTTTTTTTATATTACAGATTTTAATGAATTCATTTTATTGAAAAGAAAAGTTTTGACTGTATAAAATTTACAAGTCAAATGTATTAATTAAAATCTTTAATATAAAGAAAAATATGAATGTAATTAATGCATATAATTCTTTTTAGGGATGTCATTATTTATAGGTTTTTTAAATATGTGCCCTAAGGGAAAACATAAAATGCATTTAATGCAAATTGAAAATTGAAAAAAGTACCAAGATTTTTCTTGTGAATTGAAAAAGATAACAAGATTCTTCTCAGAAGTTGAGAAAAGCAATTTTCAAAAAAAATCTTGTTACCTTTTTCAATTTTCGAGGTGCATTAAATGCATTTTATGTGTGCCGTTAATGTACATATTAGAAAACACCTTATTAATATTATTATTGTGGTTTGTTTTCTTCCATGTTTTAAAAACCGGATTTTTTGTCGAACCGGTCAGTTAATCGCGAGCAGTCGGACCGGCTGGCTGGTTCAACCGTTTGTTTTTTTTTTTAAATGTTACTAAACTTGTTACAATTTATTCAAAAATAATACAAAATAGTTATAATCCAAAGAAAATATATGTTTTAATGAAAATATATTTAAAACACAATTTATTTATATATTTTATATCAAATACTATATATTTAAAATATATGTCACTGCATTGCGCTCGATGATCTAACTTCTAACTCGTCGTTAAAAAAAAATACTATATAACACAGTAAAAGTTATAAAATAAAACCCAAAAAATAAAACCAAAACATTTAAATTGAAACGGAGGTGTATGGATAACATATTTACTATATGAGCACGTATGATGCTCACACCGCAGAGCAGGGTACATTTAATAAACTTCGGCTGTCAACACACATTTTTATTTTTGCTTAATCAACTTTACAGTATTTTTTTCTTCTTTGTTGCGCGACTTGGATTTTATTTGGCGGTAAAAGTGAACAGTGGCCCTTTCTTCTCCGGCGGCGGCGGTGAGTAAAAATGGAGGAAAACGGCGAAATGGAAGGCGGAGAAATTATTGAGTATGAAAGGTGGCCAGCAGCAATGCGTTTCGATATCCCCCCTCATAAAACCCATCATTTTTATAAACATTTCAGATCATCTTCTTCTTCTAACCCTAATAACTTCCTCAAAGGCGTTAAATGGTACTATATATATATATATATATATATATTATAGTTATGAAATTTTAGTTTTAGAACAATATTGACAACAGTTTAATTTCATTGTTGTTACTTAAATGTATTGTTTGTAGGTCTCCGGATGGTTCGTGTTTTTTAACGACTTCTGATGATAATACTCTTAGTTTATTCAATCTGTAAGTATCTAAACTTTTATATTTTTTGCTATGTTAGGTCTGCCCATTCACATTGTGTATATATATATAGCTACACGGAGTAGCTTTTCTTTGTTGCCCATGTTTACCTAGGGAGTTTCGAACTTTGTGAGGACGCCTGGCCACCTTGCTTGTGGTTTGTATTCACATTGTGTATGTAAATTAGAATTCACACATAGCCTAGTTACTTCCTGTGATGGGGGTATCTGCAAAGTATCCCGGGTTCAGTTCCCAACAGAGTCAAGGAGAACCTGTTTTATCATAAAATTTCCTTGATGAAGGTGGTGTATTGGGATGCTAGATAAGCTTGATTTGTGGTTGGTAGAAAATTAACTTAGAATTCCTTTTAATGTAGCAGATATTTGGAATGAGTTAATATTATTTAGTTCGGTTCATTAGGTAATTAGAAGATAGGTTTGGCAAAGAATTTTAAGATGGATTGGCGTAAATCACTGCATATCCATTTTGATAATGAAATGGTAGGCATTGGGAACTTCATACTTCATATACTTGTTTATATCCTTCAAATTTCTTGTATCTCGCTGTAATGTTTATTTTATTCACTCTACAACTGACTCGTTGGTATAATTCAGTAACAAAATGGTGAACTTGCCCCACTGTCAATATGCTTAGATTGTTTGGGATGTATGTTAAAATCTGCTTTGTTATCTTCTGTTTCGATTAATTGACCATGTGTTTCAGATATCCCGTTTTTATTAATTTCACTTACAAATTCCTTTTCTTGCATCTTTTGTTTCCTATGGTGAGTGTAGCCAATGTATTAAGGTTAACATTTTCCCCCAAATTTTTTCCTTTTGGCCTATTTTGGTGCTTTGATACGCACTATTGAGAATGAGGTTTTATACGCACTATTGAGCATGAGTTGTATCCAATTGAAATTGTTCTCTTTTCTTTCACAGACCAGATTATGAAAGCCACACAGCTGATAAAGATTGTTCTTTGTCAGCTTTTGAAGGTTGGTTTGTGTTTCAAATGTGCACTTTATACAAGACAAGTAAATCTTTGGTCATTTATATTCTCATCATATATTTCATTTGCAGATTCATTTCCTGCAAACCTTGCTATAACCGAGGGAGAAGCCATATATGATTATTGCTGGTACCCTTACATGTCTGCTTCAGGTATAGCATCTATTTGGTCAGAATCCAAATAGATTGTTTTTATAATTATTGTAGCATGTAAATTAGCAGTTAACCGATATTATGTGCTTTGATTGTTTTGTAGACCCGGTATCTTGTGTGTTTGCAACCACCACGCGGGACCATCCTATTCATCTTTGGGATACTAGCACAGGCCAGGTGCTCCATCGTATTAGTTAGAACTTAACTAAATGACAAGGAATTTGGTTTTTTCAGTGTCAGATTAGCAATATGATTATGTATGAATCCATTTAATGAATAGAACAAGCCTGTTAGCTGTCTTATATTTTCACCGTGTGACGCTTCTTGAGATCCAGCAGTAATATGGCATGGTTTATTGTTGTAGTCATAGTTATTAACACAATAACACATCATTTAATCTGGAAATGCAGTTACGCTGCACGTATCGGGCATATGATAACATGGATGAAATTACTGCTGCCTTTTCAATCGGTTTCAACCCAACAGGAACGAAGTAAGTTTCTGCTTCCTATACTAATTTGAAGGATTACAGCATTTAACGTTTTTATTTTATTTATTAATTTTGAAAAACTATCCATATCCAATGATCGATGAAAGTTTTGATCTCACTTGCTTTTATCAAGATGCAATAATTTGGGTTCTTGCTGATATGCTTTTTGTTTTTCTATTGATGATAAATAACCTGCTTGGTCAATCACTGGTCTGCTTTATATGGTAGTGCATGGAGGGTTCAGGTGCCGAAACCATGGGCGGATTCTTCTCTTTATGTGTTTTATTGGGCTCTCTACATTGTATTCTTTTAGCTTGATTTTTAGCCTCTACCAACTAGTTACATTATTAGTCTTTTCAGATACTTGGCATACTCCTCATAGTGGATGAAATTAACTGGATTCAACATTTAGTCCTTTCTTAGGTGTGTATAACTATTATAAATATCATTTGTCAGTTAAGCAATCATTTGTTTTTTTTTTACCTTGTTCATAGTCAAGTTCTTACTCCCTTCCACAGCTTATTAGTTTATATAAGATTGAAGCTGAAAAGATGTTTTGATTCAGGATATTTGCTGGCTACAATAAATCCATCAGGATTTTTGATATTCATCGCCCTGGTAGAGATTTTGAACAACGTTCCACCATTCAAGGAAACAAGGAAGGCCAATCAGGTTCTAGTTCGATGTATTTGCTATATAGTTATTAATGAAATGTTATTTTTGTACAGTACTTTATTTCCTTTTTTACAAAAACATTGTTGTTCAGGAATTATTTCTTCAATTGCCTTTTCCCCAAGTCATACGGGGATGCTTGCGACAGGGTCCTACAGCCAAACGACAGCTATACATAGGGAAGATAATATGGAACTCTTGTATGTTTTACACGGTCAAGAAGGAGGAGTTACGCATGTAAGGACGTCACTATATTTGGAGATATTCAGCTAATTACAATTAAAGAAAATCACTCAGGCTGTTTTTCCAAAACCTCTTTTACAGGTTCAGTTCTCCAAAGATGGAAACTATCTTTATACAGGGGGGCGCAAGGTATAATGCTGACTATCCTTGTACTTGCATATAATACATAATCCGTACTGTTTTCACTTTGCATACTTGTAAGCTGCATTGCCTCTGTTCGTCCTGCAATAATCATGTGTATTAGTGCACCCATATTTCTACTTATCATTACTTCTATAGCTGTTTATATTTCTATTTATTTTGTTCTATTCTTATATTACATTTGAGTTTATCTTTTGTTTTTTAGTTTCTTTGATAGTTCCAGAAATTTGGGATATTTATGAACATGACATCTGACTGCAGGATCCATATATATTATGCTGGGATATACGCAAAACAGTTGAAATTGTATACAAGTAAGTACTGTTTATCTTGGTGCAACAAATTTTATGTAATCTTATAAATCTATTAGGTCAGTTTCCCAAATGAATATTTACCTATAGTGATTTAATTAACTATTTTAGTTTATTGTCAATGTATCATATTATGTTAACTTGACATTCAAAATGATTAACTTTTTAAATGCTCATGTTTGGTTACTCTGCTCAATTATTAGGTTATATAGATCATCAGAGACAACCAATCAGCGAATACAGTTTGACACCGAGCCATACGGTCGATATCTTGGTACTGGTGGACAGGTATCTTCAAAACTTCTTGGATTAATTATAAATCATTGTGTCAGATTGTTACTTAAAGGTATCAATTGTGAACCATTTACTCATTATCGTGTCGATTTCGGGTTGTTTTACCTAAAACAAAAGAACAGTCTAAAACTGAAAAACACAAATGGGTCAACGGGCTGAAGGTCACCCAAAGCGTATTTTTAGTACATGAAACCTCCTAAATCATTTTATTTAGAAAAAATCAGATTACTATTGAAACAGTATCCTGAACAGGGGAAACCACAATCGTTTTATTGAAGAAGTATCACTTCCGTAATCATATACGACACGCATTTTTTATACAAAAGACAAGTTAGAAATTGGACATAAAAGGGTTTCCGCTCACCACCTGACTGACCCGTTTTGCTCCGCCATACAACCGGTTCATTTTGCTCCCACTACCATAATTCTTTCCAATGCATTAACTATTTGGCAAAATGTTGATATTAGGATGGTTTGGTACATATATATGATCTTCAAACGGGTCAATGGGTCTCGAGTTTTCAAGCTGCATCAGGTACTACCATCTCAAACTAAATTTGATATATATTTCAGCATGCAACTTTCATTGGGTAGATATTTGATTATTTGAACAGCCCAGTCCAACTTCCTATGTCCCAAATATAAGTGTAGGTTGCACTGAAATTTTTCATGAGTTTGTTTGACTAATAAACACATCTGAATTGTTTTTAAAAATGATGGAACTTTGGAAACTTGTAGAGTGAAATCAGTCCACAAATATTTATCATCGATTTCTAATAAACACAAGTGTGAATTGAAATCTACCAAATGGGGAAAATGATGCCTTTATTTCAGACAGACTTTTAGGTTGGGTCTTAGTATTTGACAAAGGCTTAAACCCTGATTAGGCCAAAAATAACAACGCTTTGATTTCTGACAAACTTTGTAATTTTTCACACACCCTTCTCAACGTCTCCCAAAGTCAATGAATTTAATCTTTTCTGGGTGTTAAGCTCTATAATTAATGCCATTGTTTTTGTATTGATGTAATTTATAGTTCAAATATATTGAGTGTCTTCAATTCATGCCCTTTTTTACACACCCTTCTTAGCCACTTTCTTTAACAAACACCTTTCTCTTGCTTGTGTGCGTTCAATTCAGATACTGTTAGTGGTTTCTCTTTCCATCCTTTGTTGCCAATGGCCGCCACTGCATCAGGACACCGCAGATTTGGAGCACTTGACGAGTCTGATGAAGATTTGAGTTTGAGTTTACGAGGTATATTATTCTAATCCTTTTACTATCACATAATATGTCAAGATTTTATCAACTGATTTTGCAGTTCTAGCCTTCTATCTTACTTTCATAATGCTTGGGTCATTCAAATCAATTTTTTAGATTGTAATTCTTTATTTTCTCTATCCCCGAAGTTAAGGAAGTTGGTGGTTCACGCCATTTAATCAAATACGATTAATAGAAAAGAACCAACCTCTTTGTAAGATTCAACCTCAAGATATACAAATGGTATAAGGTCAGTTAAAAATTTGGGATAAGTAGTCTGTGTATTTTAATGCAGTGATAGTAGTATATTTTAACACAAGAAGGTTTACAAGCTCAAGATATCCATCCATCTAGTGCATTATTAGATCCAAGTCCGACTAATTCTGGACGAGGCAATGCCAAAATTTGGAAACTGCATAGTATGAATATAATTTGCATTGACAATGTCTTCAAAGAGAGAAAGAGAGGGATTTTCTGTATAATGAAATCAACCTTTCGGGTTGATACAAAATCATCTCAAGATAAGATATATCTTTATTTGAAACCTAACATTCTATTTGTTTATAATAATTTTCATCAACCGTTAGGGTGTTACTTTGATGGCATCATTTTTATTATTCACTTCAACTACAATACCAAATGCCTCTTCACATCAAACTAAATTAGTAGGTAGTTGCAACCATCACATCTGTGTTTCTAATGACGGATTACCGAAAATGCTAAGTGATGTATAAATGATTTTAGTCTCATATATTTCTGGCAGTTATTAACAGTGTTTTTGATATCGTTTGCGTATCTCATGTAGATGACGAAAACTGCGCTTCAGTTTGGAGTTTCTCCGTTTATTCAGCTGAGGATTATGCTGCAAACACGGACCCTGTAGACTCAAATGATCAAGTTGATCAGCAAAGCCCATCTCAAGACCCTTGACCTGCGTTCCTTGTTTCAGGTCAAAACTTTTCATTGTTGCAAATCTATATTTTTTTGACAAGAGAGTTGAGTAATCCTCATGTGCAAGACTCTCGTATTAAGGAGCACTTGTTATTTTTACTTAGTAAGTTTGTGTTTGTTTTTCCTTTGGGAAAAGTGCATTAACAGCTCATACTTCCTAATTTTCGCTTGCTTCTTGTTATTGTTATTTTTATTTTATTTTCCTTAATTAGGGTTAACTTGATTGCTTATTGGTGTCTGTCTCGTGCCACATGCCACATCTTCGTAACGTCTCAACTTTGGTGACATGAAATACGTATTTTCTTAATTTAGATAGTATATCATGCACATTTTCTTAGTAACATAGTATGTGTGTATCTTTATTTTTTGAACAATTCTCTAATACATTTGTTATTTATTTATAACTCCAGTCTGTTATGAATATTTTACCTTGAAGAAAAAACTAAAAAAGTATATTACCAAATTGAGGAAATAAAAAACTTTCTCAACTTGCAAAACACAATCGTGGATCGGTGTCTGCATACTGTCCGTTTGGATATCACTGTAGGTACTTGATCGTAAAAAACTAACTCGTTCGGTAAAAAAAAATAAAAAATACCAAGATACATGAAACAATAAATAAATCAAGCATTAAAACATAGCTGAGCTGGTAAATTCACAGTTTTGATTATTATTAAAGCTGAAAACTTGTAGTTGGTCATCCTTATAAGAAGTGGTTTTGATCACGGAAAAATTGCTACACAAAGTAGAGGTCAGAATTGAAACACCCATCGCATTTAGTTTTATAATTTTTGATTACTTTAGTTAAAGCGGTCTTAAATTTTTTAAAATTGATATTTTTTTTTAATTAAATGTCTTTGTTGTACCAGGTATAAAACTAATGGATATAATGCAACCTCTTTCTTTTTTTTTTTTCTTTTTTTTTAAATGCAAACCGGCCTTTAATTTAAGTGCAACTAATGGACCAGAGATGTTTGACGGTAAGACTGAGGGGTATGGGGCAACTTGGGTGAGGGCGTCTTGCGCCATGTGGCGTCTAGTCAGCACCCTAGTTGTCATCAAAAAATTGGGGAGTGAGGCAACTTGGAGAGTGGGGGACTTGTGACATGTGACAAGGTTTTGTTTTTTTTTTTTTTTTCAAACTTTAATTATATAAACTAAATAAAACTTGATCGTAAAAAACTAACTCGTTCGGTAAAAGAAAAAAAATGCCAAGATACATGAAACAATAAATAAATCAAGCATTAAAACATAGCTGAGCTGGTAAATTCACAGTTTTGATTATTAAAGCTGAAAACTTGTAGTTTGGTCATCCTTCGGCTATGGGGAGTGGCACCGTTCCTTCCCCCGTTCCATCTCCTTTTTTGACTTTTCTTTATAATTTTGATCAGCCTTATAAGAAGTGGTTTTGATCACAGAGGAAATAGAGGAAAAGGGGCGTGGTGTGTTGTCCCCATTCCCATCAGCCTTATAAGAAGTGGTTTTGATCACAGAAAAATTGCTACACAAAGTAGAGGTCAGAATTGAAACACCCGTCGCATTTAGTTTTATAATTTTTGATTACTTTAGTTAAAGCGGTCTTAAATTTTTTAAAATTGAAATTTTTTTAAAATTAAATGTCTTTGTTGTACCAGGTATAAAACTAATGGATATAATGCAACCTCTTTTTCTTTTTTTAATGCAAACCGGCCTTTAATTTAAGTGCAACTAATGGACCAGAGATGTTTGACGGTAAGAAGGTAGATCAACCTTTAATGACGTGGATAATAATATATTCAAGTTTAATCGAATGAATTGTAAAAGTGGGTCAACAACAACAACTTATAAAAGGATTGTCTAAAATATATTCTAAGGCACACATAAATTACAACTAATGGACAAAATATCTTTTTCAGAAAATAAAAAGATATCCACATTTTTTTTATAAAATAAAAAAACACAATTTTCATTTTTAGAAAAAAATATTTTAATTAATGCATTAATATGTGCAATATTAAGAAACATGTTAGATAATTCCATAAAAAAATCGGAACATCGATATCTATGCTGATACTGGTCAACCATTTCCATTTTCACCAAGATTTTAGGAATAAATCTTGGTACCGTCATATCTCTATTAATCAATCAAACTCCATAGTTATGTGTGTTGTTAGAAGATTAGCATGTATGGATAAACCTCCCGAAAACTCAAATACAGTTTAATATGTTTCTTTTATTAGCAAAATGGTCTTATAGAGGTGTTAGCGTCTTAGCGACAAGCATTAATAAAGAATAATTTAAGTGTGCAACTAAATATAGAAAAATTCCGGTTTGTGGCAAAGTGTGCTTGCTCAATTTCGATACTGCCATGTATTTCCACCTCTCATTTGTCTATTTTCACCTTTTCAAAAAAGAATCGTCCAATTGCCAATAAGTAGGTTGTCCCAATTGTCTTAGTTGTCAACTCAATTACAAATTTCAATATTTTTAATATTTTAATATATTAATAAGTTATATGAATTTACGTTTTATCTTAATAACTTGTTTTCATATCATTAATTTCGTCGATAATGTACTATGCTGGTTCTTTTATTGTAATTTTGCCGACTCTTTTTGGAGTATCATAACCATATGGTGCCATCTTCCATCCACCAAACCATCTTTGATCAGGGACCTATTCGAATGGCACAAAAACACCTGTAAAAACCCGGTAACAAGCAACTACATCAACCTTATCATCTTATTTTATTGCTGGGTAGTAGAGGTGTAAAAAAAAACCGATTTGTAACCGATAACCGAACCGGTTATTAACCGAAATAGTAATAACCGGTTATAGGTTAGGATTAACCGT
>JAOEHQ010002781.1:0-18670 GCA_025447715.1 Asclepias incarnata
GCCTTCGCACACTTCGCACTTTAAGAGCCTTCGCACAGTAACCTTACCCTATATATATATATATATATATATATATATAAGAAATACAATAATAATAAGCAAATTAATTAATTAAAAAAAAATATGTAAAAAGCTATAAAAAAAAGAAGCAAATAAATAAGAAATAATAGGAAATATATATGCGGGAGTACCATTTAGTGATACAAGGGATGCAATACGTCTTGGAATGACATTTATTGCAGTGAAGCACATTGTCTCTTTTAGAATGACATTGATTGATGACACGACCATTTCTTCTTCTGCTCCGACCACGTCAACAACTGTATTTTCTTCAACCTCCTTGAAAACCAAACCAAACCAAAAATAAAATAAATATAATAACTAGACAGACACAGAGTAATTAATATTAATACTGGAGTAGTATATATAAACATTAAGCTAATGGTAAAGGGAGGGTACATTGATTTTGTGCAGTGTTTTACGGCGTTCCTTGATTTTTTTGGTTTTACTACTACTACTGCTGCTGTGTTTGTGTTTGTGTTTGTGTTTGTGTTTGGTTGTTGATGATGATGATCTTTTACAACTACTTTCTTCTGTATTTTTGTTGCCCATTTTCGGTTTCAGTTTTATTATTATTATTATTATTATTATTATTATTATTATTATTATTATTATTATCATCATCCGGGGATAACTTATATATATAGTTAGGTGATGTTTGTGAATGTTTATGAGGGGAAACATTAAAATCAGGGAGGGCTTTTCATCATTAAAATATTTATGTGTGTGCAGCATATATAATGTTAACAACATATAACATTTTCCCTTCTTATCATTATGGCACTTGAAGAAACTTGTTTGTTTGGTCATAAATGATTCGGTTGAGTTGAGTTGAGTTCGGTGTTTCTTTGTTTGTTTGTGTGTCAGTCAACCGGTCGTATAGCTTCTTTCGGAAGCCTTTGCTTTTTCTTTTTTTATTTATTTATCGGTTTCGTTCAATATGCGTCCGGGTATCGACAAATTTTGCCGATTCTTCAAGCTCGTCCAACGCAGCCTGAACTACCTGTCGATAAATCGGGAAGAATAAGTGGGGCGGCTATATCGTCGGAAGATGAAGATGATAAATACATTGTTTGGAGTGTATGTGAAAGTGGGAGTGTTGTTTAGAACGAAAGTATTTTATGTTGTTTAAAATGGAAGTATATTGTATATATAGGAATTTCTTTTTACACTTTTGGTCCTTCCTAACGGCTAGTAACGGTAACATGCATTTTTTTTTCCAGTTTTGGTCCTTCTTAACGGCTAGTAACGGTAACTTTGATTTTTTATTTTTATTTTTTCCCCCAGATTTGGTCCTTCCAACGGTCACTTTTGAGTTTGTTACCACTGGGCTTTCAACCTGCTGAGCATACCTTCCAATCCAACCCAACCACCACGGGGCGACGTTACCGCCGGTGTGGAGGAACCCGACGGGAACCCGGCCGGCACTCCACTCCGCCTCCCCTTATACTTATTAAAAAAAATTCACATAAATTTGTACTCTTATATTCACACACGTGTCCCAACACAAAAAATCACATGGACACTTTTGCATGCCGTTTGTATCCCTGCTGGCTAACAATTTTGTCCGAGGCTCTTTTACTCTCGGGTTATGTATGACTATATACATCATATCCCACCTACTCTATATATACACCCCACCTTTAATGGGATCGGGTATTGTCATTTGTTTTGAGTCACAACTCACAATTAAGTACATTTTCTATCCTATTACAACGTTAAGACTACTACGTACAGTATAAACTTGACTGAAATCTCATGGTCTCAAATTAACAAAACCAAACGTCATGAACTGATGATATGTTTTTAATTTATTGCTATCTTTCAATCAATTTCTCGTTTCTAATTAAGAATATCAAAATTAATGAAAGGATCAACGATGTTCATCCGTCAGATCAAGAACAATGAGGCAATTGTTAGTCATCTTTGTGACCTTATCCTCGTATGTTGCCAACGGAGAGCGTTTTCCAAAATATTCATCTCTGCATTCTCCAATGTTTGAGAGAACCGCGTTAAGCATTGTGTTCACACGCTTGGCATTCTTGGAAGCCAATGCTTTCATTGCTTCTTGGAGGTTGCTAGACGCGTTGTCATAGCTGTCTTTACATATTTGTAGGATCTCGGCTTCATCTAATTTGGGGTTTCCAAGCGTGTTGGAAAGCCTTTGAGCTTGAATTGAACCGAGTTTAATTAACCAAGCGATGGAATTCATGGTGTTCTTCAAGACGTCAGAATTTCCATCCAGAAAAGGAGCAACAGTAGTGGATTCGGGAAGGAGTGTTGGTAGAAGGGAGTCTGTTTGATATTGAATGGTTCCGATTGTTGATGGGAATTGTGATTGCATTGGTGGCTCAGAGATGGAACGAAACGACAATTGCATTGCACGAGCCCATGTTTCTAGTCTTGGTATGAGTACAGGGGGAGTAGTTGAAGTGACATACTGATTATTATTATTATTATTTTGCTGGGAAGGCCGATGATCATCAGAGGGGGCAGAATCTGATACCGGGATTAACAAAACCCAACAGACGGAAACCAAAAACAAAGTAGTAGTAGTAGTAGTGTGGTTGCATTCCATTCTGAAAAAGCAGTACGTACGTACGTCGAAACAAATTAAGAAGCTAGCAGCTAGCTGGGTGATTCTATTCAGGGACCATATATATATATATATGCATGAAACAACGTATATATATTAGGTACATTTTATATAATATTAGTATTAATGTTAATAACAAGAACTGTTAAAAATGAGAGAATGACATTGATTCTAGCTAGGATCGAACAATTAAGGCCATATATATATATATATAGTCAACTAGTTTTGTGTACAGATTCATTAAGAGATGCCAAATGGCCTAAAATTTCGAATATATATGCATGGTGTTAATTAATTACTTTCTGATAACCTTAATTAATTAGTATCAGTATATATAAAAACGATTCAAATTATCGGGTTTTATTTTATTATTATTTTTTTTTATGTATATATGTAGCAAATTACAAGTCTCTTATTTGTTTTGTTAAAATATATATATATATAGTAAAAATCAAGTACGTCTTACATGAGATGTGTTATACACTTCTACATAACAATATTAGGCACAAAACAATAAATATAAATATATAAATAACCAACTAGCAGCTAGTTTATGATAACATATACACCGTAGTTAAGTTTTGGAAAGATCGTTACTTTTATAATATTTGATTTGATTAGATTAATGAAATGACAAAATCCTTGTTACTAGCTATATATGTGCATATATACAAACTTTATGTACAATTTTTTTTCATCAAAAGATCGATCGAGGACTATACTTCATTTATTTAATTTTATTACTAAACAAAACAACTTTACAAATAAAACGTTCAACAACATGCATGCCCAAACATCTACTAGCTAGCATTGAACGAACGATAATATGACAGTAAATGAGTTCAAATAATATATAATGATATAAACATTTAACTAAGAGAATTAGTATTATGAATTACGTACCAAGTAAAAACATCAAATAAGGTTAAGCTATGCAACGATTAAGTACGGACACAACACAAACAAATCTTTGACGATGTTCAAAATGCTTTTTATTTTGCCCACAATATGGTTTTTTCTTTCTTCTTATATGATATATTGATATTCATGCATGATATATATATATATATATGACAAACATTCATGAGAGAACCATTTTTTCTAAAAAAACTTTGAAAACTTTAAAATTATGTATTACATCATATGTTTTTTAAATTCATTCATATGTGAAAAATAGAAAAAGTTTGTATCGTAAGCAAAAAGAATTTCAAAACCTTAAAATTAGTTTTTTGTTTACATGTAAATGAATTTGTTCACATGTATTATTCACATATGAACATATCAAGTTGTATGTAATGTTACAAAAAAAAATTCTTATACGAACTTTTATTATGTTTTACATGTGAATGATGTCATTCACTTGTAATCTAATACATAATTTAAAAATTTTCATCGTTTTTACAAGAAAAAAGGTTTACATAACGTACACCCTCACAAAGTGTGCGATGATGCTTGCAAACAAGATCAGATTCTCAAAAGCGCAAGCTGGTTTGAATTCATGCCACGCTTGTATATGTTAGTGTACATGCACATCATTTCATTTCATTTCATTTCTAGATAAGTAGATATACAAATAGTATGTACATAGTTAAAATGGAAGTACCGGACTACCGGGGTTTCAAAAAATACTAGACTGACGGACGTTTGGAGGAGCAGAATTTTGGGCTTCATATATACTGGGCTTAGTCCGCTAGCTGCTTCATATCTAAGAGCATGGGGTATGGGAGCCCAACCCCGACCCCGAATCCCACGTGGAATATCGATGCCAACCAGTCCACCATACCGTCCTTTTCATTCTGCGTTCTTGGTTCTTGGTTCTGCATTTGAATGCCGAACCTCGGCGTTGGTATTTTTCAATTTTTCTTTTGCTAGGAACAAAGTCAAGATAAGAGTTGCATATTAGAGAAAGAGATGTGCGGTTGAAATGGGAAAGTGAAGCACGTGACACGTGAGTGAGTGAGTTGGTTTGTATATTATTCTTTTTTGGTTTTGGACTTATTATGCTTATTTTTACTATTATGTAATTTTAGATGTATTTTATTTTTATTATTAATGTCTTTTTATTAATATAGAAGGGTACCCGCGTAATACGACATCATTGTGGTGGCAGCGACGACGACTGGTGGTGGCGGTGACTTGAGGTGGTGGTGGTGGTGGCGTCGAGTGGTGTACGTAGGTAATTGGTGTAAAGATAACTGATGTTAAGGGGGTAGTATAAATATTTTAAAAAATAATTGATATATGGTGTAAATAGATAAATAGTGGTAACATGGGTATTTTTCATATCTCAATCTTGTAACTTTTCAACAGGAAGTGTAATTTTTATATAGTAGTATAAATATTGTTGAACAAAAATAGTTTAGAATATAATTTATTTAAAAAGTAAATAAATATGAAAAAAGTGAGGTTCTGTGTTCTGGGTGGTTCTGCGTCCATAACGGCCCAAAACTGATGAAATGAGAAAAACTGATGTGGCACTGAGGTGGCGTTCTTGATGGTTCTCATCCTGTGACGATACCTGATGCTCTAAATTTAGTTTAGGCATCCATCATGTTTTGGGAAATTAAATTAAGACAAGACAAAAGAAAGAAAGAGTACGTGTTAAACTCGACTTGTAAATTAAGATAAGTATTCGTAGTTACGCTGCAACCAAACCGAACTTTTATCGAGCAACTCGAGAGTCGAGCTATTATCAATCCCGATCCCGAGCCCGAACCCTAAGTTCAAACTCGAAATATTTATCGAGTTGAGCTCGAGCTTTATATAGCTAGGCTCGAATACTTATCGAGCCTTTCGAGCTTTAAGTACACTATCGAGCTTTTCGAGCTTTATAATGGAAAGTATTTAACTAGTTTTAGATATTTTAACCTCAGCTCATACCCATCTTTATGATTTATGTTAATGTTAGGTTTGAGTTTAACAATGTTAATTTTAAAATCTTGAAATGATGCTATTTTTATAGTCATAATGTTGGCTTTTAACTTATGGCATACTTTATTTAATATACATCTATATTTTTGAGCTTTTCGAGCCGAGCTCGAGCCATATTTACTAAAAAACCAAGCTCGAGCCTTATACTTAAAGCTTATATGTTCGGGATTTTTGAGCCGAGCTCGAGCCTATTTGTAACCATAGCTCGAGCCTGCATACTGAAAGCTCTCCGAACTATCGAGTCGAGCTTGAGCCTCCTCATCTTTTTTCGAGCCAAGCTCGAACTCGGCTTGGCTCGGTTGCAGCGCTAGTCGTAGTAAATAGTTATTTAATTAGATCATGAAATGAGGAATAAAGAAATTATAATCGCTTTGGTTGACCAAATGAGAATATAATACTATGGAAACATAAGCGTTAACTTTTAATAGAGGGATACTCGCGCAATGCGGGGGCGACAGTGGCAGCGGTGACGGGTGACAGCGGCGGTGGGGGCGACGGTAGCGGTGTGGTTATTAATGTAAAAGTAATTGATGTAAAAGGGGTGGTGTGGTTATTTTAAGGGGTTGAGGGATGTATGTTTTAAATAATTTAATTAAAAGTATTATAGGTATATTAGGTGGAGATATTTAAATTATTGAATAAAAAAAATGGGTATTTTGGGGTTATTGGTTCATTATTTAAGAAAGGGAGAGGGGGTAGTTTGTTTTATAAGAGAGTAAAGATACTATATAAAAAAATGAGAAATGATATATACTCTTAAAAATTAGTCTAGTTTTTTTCCTAACAACTTGCTTGCATGACAATTGACAAGTGTAATCTACTTATTTTCACTCCTAACTTTATCTTTTGATTTTACCAAATATTATGATCAAGTGGTTAAGAGGATTATTAGAGTAATTTTTTAAAAGAATATATCATTTTCCAAAGAAAATTAACAGTTTAGTATTAGATACATGCAAACATAATAATGGAGATAAAAGGTTGAAATAATTGTCACATATTGTTTTAATCATAATGTTATATAATTTATTTTCATCTATAGGTCGAAAGACTAGTCAATGAAAGACTCATAATGAACCAATTATCGGTTAAAAAAACTATTTTAATCAAATTTATAAGGGAGGAGGCACCCTCCCCATTTACCATCTCTCTTTTGTCTCTCATATTCTTAGGGGGTTGGCAGTGGAACGTGACACTGCAATTCATACCATACTCTTCAACCAATCTCCTTATGCCACATCATTCCCTTACTTTTTAATACCATACTCCCTTATTTCATTGGCAATGGGATACCACACTGCAATCCATACCACACTACAATTAAATAAATAAATAAACCTACAAACAAACAAAATAATACAAACAAACAAAATAACAAACCCACAAATATAAAAAACATTAAATGCCCAAGTATCCCGCGTGCTACAATTCATACCGTGAGTCTCATACCACGCCCCATACCACAACCTCGACGGCGTTGTTACCGTGTGGTATGGGGTGATACCGTGCCCCATACAGTGACCATTGCCAACCCCTTACTTTTCGAACTCATCCATAACCTATCATCATTATCCTTTATTACAAGAAATGTTCATCGCTTATCTCCCCTCATCCCATTTTTATTTTTATTTTTTTTAAACTTAAATATTTTATTAAATAAAATCAAAACTAATACAAAATACAATTCAAACCTAAAACTTAATTAAAACTAAAACAATTACTAAAGAAACAGACAACTAATATTAAAAATAAAACGACAAATACAAATGCTAAAAAAAACCATATTGTAAACTAAATAAATACTAGTCGTCTAGAGTCAGAATGTGTGCGTGCTCAATATGGTCCATGAGATCCAATTGAAGATTTTCGTGAATGTTATTGTCTCGGATCTCCAACAACACGTCATAAATATAGAATCAACACTTACTAAATATACAATTTAAATTATTCAACGAATATAAGTAAATATACAATTTAAATAACTAATATGTATATTAAAAAAAAAATGAAATGATTCAACGAAATAAAATACAATTTATATATACATAACATGCTGGGAAAAATGGTCGCATGATGATCATATAAAATTTGCACGTCATTCTTGGTTGGTCTATGCAATTATTATTTCACGTGATGTTTTTGTCAACATATTTAATTATTCATTTAAGGTGCCGGGAACATTTCCATAAGCTAATCGACGTGCATTTTTGTAAACCCGAGAACCCAATCTTCCATCGTACCTTCTTTGAAAATATTCATACTTGTTTTCTAAATCGCCAACTATTTTCAAAAATAATTCTTTTTCCATAAAAAAAAAAACACTTGAATCTTGAAGCAAATACCGAATTTAAAGGGTTTAGAAAAGGATTCATGATTTAATCCAAAAAAAAAAGACTTATGAAGGGCTACTGTATCCCACTGGTAGAATTTAGGGGGTGAATATGTAAATAATGTTGTTGTTGTATAAACAACAGTTTATGTAAATAAAGTTTTAAACCATACATACATACATACATACGGACGGATGATTTCCCCTTTATCCATTACATATATACATACTATACTGGCCTTGGTTGAATGGCTCTGAGTTTGTTGTGTTGCCATGCTGCTGCTGCTCTCAACAAGACCCACCCCCACTGTCTGTAATCTCTTTTCTCTTCTTACTCTCTCTCTCTCTCTCTCTCTATATATATATATATTTGATTGATTGATTGATAACAAAGTAGTAGTAATATTTTGTTTATATGAATGAATTGAATGGATGAAAATCAGGTGGTAAAATGAATAATAATAATAATAATAAAAGTGTGAAGAAGAAGAAGAAGAAATGGGCGATGGAGAAAGTTGAAAAAGAATTAGTGATAAGAACAAGTAAGCAGGTGGTTCCTTTGCCACATATTTCTCTTCAGAATGGCAACTGGGTCAAGCTTATTTGTGGTGCCAGCTTTCAGGTTAATTATAATAAATAATAATTCTAATTCATTCCCTTTAATTAATTAAGCCCTTAATTTATATCAACAACAGTTCATCCTCCTCCTCCTCCTATCCTTAGTCCTTATCTTAATCATCATAAGTTTCTATTTTAAACGTCATGGGGTGCTTTGGTTGGGATTGCTTTTTTTTCTTTTTCTTATTATTTATTTATTTAAGGTATAATTGGTATGAAGAAATGCTAACACGTGTTTTGTTCTGACGCACCTCACCTACCTTTTTACAATTTTGATAATGCATCTTTTTTTAAAAGCTGATGAAGCATTGCCTTTTTCAAAATGCATGGTGTATTAGGAAGGTATAATAGTGCATTTCTATATCAAAATTTGGGATTATAGTGCATTCTCAGTTCTGCATTTTAAAATTGACTTATTTCTCTGCAAATTTCGGGACTGGATATGATTTATTTATTTTTTTTTTTACCTGGGAGGTTATTTTTTTTTGTCAGAAATTTAGCTAATTGTTGATTGCAGGATGTGGTGGATGTTAGGAATCTTTCTCTTGTTTACACTCTGGCCGGAGGTAGAAACCATATTCATTTTACTATTGCTTACTGATGTTAATAGACTGAAAGTTTTCACATGAATTGGTGCTTGTGTTGGAACATATGAGTAAATGCAAATTCCGTTGATAAACAGTTGTTTGTGTATTTGTTTTACTTAGTCGATTGTATTGACTGTGCCGCTGATGGGGCGGTGGTGAATGCGGTGAATGAAGGGATTGATGTGGCGAGAGCTATATTGCCTATTAGAAGGCCTTGGGTTATGATAAGTGTCAATGATGATGAGGATCTTCACTTTCGCAAAGCCGGTAATTTCTAAGACCATAATGTTTATCATGCTCTAATGCACACAAGTTTTGAATTGTTTTGATGGAATATGGGTGCCCCCTCTTCTCATATTATTTACGGAGTTTTTTTTTTAAATTGTCAAACATTAACTTCTTTGTCACACTAAAAGTTTTACATTTTGAAAAAAAGAACTAACTTCAGCTTTTGAAGGTATTTATCAACCAACTAGTATAGTGTCAAATTACATTTTTTATTTATCAAGTATACATGAAAAGATGGATGGTCCATGTCATGGCATACCATAGTCACATAAAACGTGGTACGCTTCGGTACGGGTACGCGGTTCGGGTACGCAATTCGCTCTTGATGACGAATTCGGTACGTGGGGGGTATACTCATTTCGGTACGCATGGGTACGTAATGGTACGGTGTACCATGTATTTGGTACGTTGTACCAAAAACATAAGTAAACAAAATTTATAAATTTCATAACTTAAAGATAAACTTAAGCATAACATGATAAAATCCAATAGATAAACTTCAACAAAATTTATAAAGAGTTAATGTTGATAAATGTTTAGAAGTCAAGGGACTAGAAGTGAAGATAAAAAGTTATAACTATGTTTGAATAATATTAAAAGCTGGAGGGGTCAATATGGACAAAAGGAAAAAGTTTTGAGTATATAAAGTAAGCAGCAGCTAGGGTTAGTGTCTCTTTCATCCTCTTCATCCACCCCCACCACATCACCACCACCTCCACCTCATGACCATCATCATCCACCACCACTACCGCAGATCCAGAACTTTAGTTTATAAACTAAACTTTAGTTTATATCTCTATTTCTTCATCTTCTTTCTCAAGCCACCAGAACTTTGGTACGCTGAACCAGAGCTGTTTGGACCGCTGAACCATTGCCTTTAGGTACGCTGAACCATTGCCTCTTAGTACGCTGAACCAAGAGCGTTCGGTACGCTGGTGTACCGCGTTTCGGTACCCCCCGTACCAATTCGTGGTACTCTACCTCATCAGCGAATTATGTGACTATGGTTATGGCTATGGGCTAATTCAGTAATCAAAGTTTTTATGTACTTTCTTTTTTGCAATTATTTGGTGATTGATTTTTACTTTTAGATTACAATATCAAGGCCCCTTCAAAAAACATTAGTTACCAGGTTGGAACTTAAAAACTTATAATTATCAAAGTGGACCACATTGAGCTGGTTTAACTTTTAAGCACCAATTCAGGTATGAAGCCACAATTGAAACCAAGGCGGTTAGTAGTTCGTGGGGAAACATCAAAGAGTTCAGATCAAGTATTACAGTCCACAACGAGTGATGAGCTTCTTAATGTTTCTCTAAGTGATAGAGTGCAGGATTCCATTTTACGGACAAAGAATAATATGATCTCTGCCCGTTCTGTTAATCGTGAGTATGCTTTAAATATGCCGCCAACTATATCAAATAAAACGAATGATGAAGGAATCTATACATCAGTTGATGCTGAGAGAGGTCAACTCAGTTATGGTACTGGTTGTGCAAGCAGCAGTACGACTGCTTCCTCATTTTTAGAACGTAACCATGGTCTATTGTTCGATGGTCCGAAGAAGGTTCAGTTTGCATTGGAAAATAATGCAACTCATGGTAATATTTTACTAGTCTTTGTCTACCTATATTTGATGCTATCTAAGATTAGATCACTGACATAAATAATGGCCATAGCCCATAACCATCTGAAGATGGATCTAGTCACCAAAAAGCAATTACAAAACAAAACCTAAAAAAAGCATAACCAATATACTAAAGCATTGAATAAATGCTTTAAAACAAAATGCGCTTTGGACCGCCAGAAAATTTTTGAGAATGATTTCAGTTGAGTGCAAAAGCAAAATGATATGTTTAATAGGAGATTTGACTCGTTGGAAGCTATGAACATGAAGTTAGCATGAAACCTTGAGGACAAACACACAATAACCCACTTTATGAAATGGATGATTTTGATTCAAATCATCCGATGAGCATCTTTCGGGCGTTAAATATTTTAATTCTCATAAGAATGTGAAACTTACGTAAGGTGAAAAAGATAAATGTTTTGTATGTGCCATGTTGTATAATTGTATTACGTAAAAGCATGCATATATTTTTCACAGCATGGAACGCTGAGTATCCCAATTATTACCAATTACTGTATATACTGCACAATGTATATGCAGGGTCTGATGATCACATGGACTCAGGAATAGACAACTTATTGACTCATATGGATTCACTTGCATTGACAGAAATGGACTGTGATGGAAGCAATCAGTTGGATGACTCAACTGCTCTCAGCCAAGATGCAAGGCACCAGAACTTTCAGAACTTCATACAGAATGACTTTGGCAATAACATGACCCAGTCATCAGTGGTAGGCTCATCTTGTGCTACCACAACGCTGGTAAATTCAGAATATGCTCCCATGCTTAACTCAACAACCCACTGTTCTCGTCGTCAACACATTAGCTTTGTAGGTGGTGAGTATTCTGATATACAAGATCAACCCATGGCACAGGCTCCTAGGGAACCCAATTATGATAACAAAATGTTATCTGATCGCCTCGGATCCCTATTTCCCTCTGCTGCCATGGATCCTCCTCACCTTGAAAGGAAAGATGAACTTTTTAAGGACGAACAAGGAAAAGATCCTTCTCTTCTTGCTGACAGATCAACTAAAGGGAGCACATTTGTTGGTGATATTACTGATATACAATCTCAAGCTCCCATGACAGGCCCGTTTTCGAATGTGAAAATGGAACCTTCCAAATCTGAGAAAAAGGAAAAAGCTGATGCCAACAAAAGTACCCGTAAGAAAAGTTATGATCCAGACTACTTTTTTAAGGTTAACGGCAAGCTTTATCAAAGGCTTGGGAAGATAGGCAGCGGAGGAAGTAGCGAGGTTCATAAAGTCATTTCTCAAGACTGCACCATTTACGCCTTAAAAAAGATAAAGCTCAAAGGCCGTGACTACGCCACTGCGTTTGGATTCTGTCAGGAAATCGATTATTTGAACAAACTCAGGGGAAAAGACCACATTATACAACTCATCGATTATGAGGTACGTGCCCTCAATTTACTTGTTATATAATAAGGTTGCCAATTTTACTTTGAAATTTAGACACTAGTTATAAAACAAATGGATGGCAGTACATGCTATTGCTCAGCAAGTTGAATAATTAAGTCACCAATATCATTGTATTGCTTTTTTGATGCTGCACTGAGTTACCGGTGCTTCTAAATTCATATCGAGATTGTACTGATGTTTCTGTTCGTACTTACCATTTACACACTATAAACATTGGCAATCCCAGAACTTGTTTGTCATTGTCAGTACTTAATGATGTAAATTCTGCTTGTTGAACATATTTGTTAATTGTACATATGTACCACCACACTTACTTTGCTCTGACCTTGTTTTTACTCCAAGTCTCGAGGCAATGATAGTTTGAATAAAGTCAATTTTCCATGACTGCACTTACACATTCATAAATGTCGACCATGTTTTAGAAACTGTAAAAGGAATGCTTTAAAAGTTTTTTGTATACCTTCTTGATAAGAGTGGGCCATTCGATCCAACTAAAGTTGTTTATTAGCTATTATTAAGCTATCATCGATATTCGATTATGACTTTTAATACATGCATTTAAAACTATTGTTGAAAATATAAAAATTTCATATGACCTTTTGCCTCATTAACATGTAAGAACTGTTTTTTTAACCTGTAACTAGTTTCTAAATACTATGCCAGATAACTGTCACTAACATTCTGTTCATTGTTATTAGAAATTCATTCACTACTTGATTTTTTCAAGATAACAGTTAGAAATTGCTGGAAACTTAAGTCCTTCCTGCTTGCTTGTTAACATTGAAATACATCAGTATCTGAACCACTGGTTATAATCCAGTAATGACCTTGTACAATAAGAGATCATAATGAATTAATGATAACACTAGTATTTTGCTTAAATGTTCTTATTTGGTGTTCAATCAGAAAGGCATCAGCTTTAGTATGGTTATAATCTTGTTTAGTTGCTTTAACCTTGGTATGACATCCACACGCACCTACACATGAATCCATCTCTTATACTACATGGATTTCTATATAAGACTAGCACAAACTGTATTGTGCTTAGGTCTTATCCCAAACATTTAGTACTGAGATGACAGTTTTACAGATTCATTTGTGAGGTGGTCGATTTGGGTGTTTTATGATCTCAAGCGGATCAATTGGAAAATAAAAAAGCTAAATAGGGAACCGCTCAAATGGGCCAAAAATCACCGAAACTGTATTTTTAATGCATATTTTTACCTCTATTCGCAATTTTGATTATTATTGTCACGACATGATTTACTCATTTACATAATCATAATTAATATATAACCATTTAAGAGTTTTAAAAGCTGGACGAAGAAGTGTTTGTGGTTACAGCCCAACTCTATTCGTTTTGATGCGTATTAAAAGTATACTTGTTTTGACCTGCTGCCCAACCTGCCCATATATCTGATATGTATCAAACCAATAACAAGGAAGGAAACAGAGTAATAATAGCAATTGGCACAAACTAAACGAATTTATATGATAGATAAGTTGCTGCATTCGAGCTCCAGTAGCTCCACAAGTCGAATACGACCACCAATAAATCCCTAGATGGCACGCAGGCCTTATTAATAGATACCCTAAACTTGGCCACCAAGTAATTGCCAAGAATAACAAAACCAATAAAAAAACCGACACATAACTAATTAAATGATAATTATTACTTAAGCCCCTGGACCCAATGGACCCATTCAGCCCACACGACCCATATCATCACTCCCATCCCCAAAAACACCTTGTCCTCAAGGTGTTGTTTTAAAATAGTGCCTAGCGTAATTCCAGGATCCTATATCTTTCTTTCTCTTGGATATCGGTGGGGATGACTGGAAGACCCAAAAACATGTCCAAAACGTTTCCAAGGCTGCTCATAAGACACCCGATGCCCCCAATTCATAACACGCCTTTTTAGCTTCACATAAGTTGGTGCAACCGTAAGCTCATATGGAAGGTCGGACTTTGGAACACAATGTTATATGTTTCTAAGCCCATAATCAGCCGCTTGTTTCTTGACCAGAGAAAAGGAATCGCTTAATGGACAAACTTCAGGCTGTATAAATGTCTTACGAGCATGAGTGAAGGGACCTTCTCTTCCTTGTAGTTGTTCTCGGACCTGATCTACAGTGCCACTGAACTCACCATCCCTTCCATTCAACTGATTTTCATTCCCCCCAAGACCTGTTACTTTGGAGGCCAAAACCCTAAGGGTTGGTGTTGTCATAGAGGTCAATTGTGGCTGGGTCGTACCTGACTGTGACATGTGCTGTTGTTGATCTGCTTTCTGATCTACTTGCTGATCTGCTTCCTCCTTACTCTTCTCGACTGCCTCAGTATGCCTAACCAATGTTTGGTCAATCCTTGTTTTCTGGCCAAATCAATCCACTCCATAGTCAATGACGTGTTTCGCCGCATCTCTTCCCTGAGTTCCCTCATAATGATCAAGGCCTGTTCTATATCAACCAATATGGCAGCCGTCTTTTGCTGTAAATCAGCATCGACATCAACAACTATACGAGCCATAATACCCACAAGTTGCAAGATCAATGGCTCTGATACCAATTGATATGTATCAAACCAATCACAAGGAAGGAAACAGAGTAATAATAGCAATTGGCACAAAATAAACGAAGTTATATGATAGATAAGTTGCTAGATTCGAGTTCCAGTAGCTCCACAAGTCGAATACAACCACCAATAAACTCAACCAATAAATCCCTGGATGGCACGCAGGCCTTATTAATAGATACCGTAAACTTGGCCACCAAGTAATTGCCAAGAATAACAAAACCAATAATAAAACATAACTAATTAAATGATAATTATTACTTAAGCCCCTGGACCCACTGGGACCCATTCAGCCCACACGACCCATATCAATATCCCCCTTTAGTTTAAAGATATACACATCCATGTAATTAGTTGATCACTTGCATTGCTACATTATGCCACATTGTAGCTTCTAGGAACTTAGATTCATGTATATGTATAATAATAGTCAATGTTCAACAGTCATACATTTGAAAGAAGTCACGAACTAAGTACTGCTAAAGTGTTTACAAAGAATCTATATACATATCACTTTCATCCTATAATAACAAGGTAGATATCCTGTTTGTTAACTTTATAATTGACTATGGGTATGTGGGTCACATTTAGGAAAGAGTCATTGATGATCCTTGAACACCTTCTAACACGCAACTTCTTCATAGGTGACAGATAAGGCTTTGCTCAAGGAAGTCTTGAGTGGTTCTTTGAGTAACAAGGATGGCAAAGTGAAGGATGATGGATATATATACATGGTTCTTGAATATGGTGAAATTGATCTGGCTCACATGCTGTCCCATAAATGGAAGGAGCTGGATAAGACTAAGCAGACCATTGATGAGAATTGGCTTCGGTTTTACTGGCAGGTTCTCTTTAATTCCTTGAAAATATTCTTCCTTTTCCATACTACTTTCTTTACAATGATTGCCTACTACTTTATGCTTATCTGTTGTATTTTTCTCTTTCTGCATATAAGTAGGTCAGTGCTATTAACCTTGAATGCTGAATGGCCCGATACCCTACCTCGTTATACTATTGTAGATAAACTCACAAGCTAGAAATGAAGATAAAGGAAACTGCTTAAACTGATAGACTCTTGACTGTAGAGGTGGCAATGTTGACCCACTTGTACTATCGTCCGAGCCACCAATTTTGCCACCTTTACTTCAAAGATTTTGAATATATATATATACCTCACACATTTTGAATATATATATATTTCAAACATTTTGAATATATATATATACAGAATATACTTTGAAGTCTATTCTTGCAAATCTAATGTGTAATATATTTCCTAATAAATGCCAGCAAATACTTTTAGCTGTCAAAACCATTCACGAGGAACGTATTGTGCACTCAGACTTGAAGCCAGCTAATTTTCTTCTTGTTAGCGGTTCACTGAAGCTAATTGATTTTGGTATAGCGAAAGCAATCATGAGTGACACAACAAACATTCAACGAGATTCTCAGGTTAGTTGATCTACAATCTACAGTCTAACTAATATATAGTGATATCAAACAAATTGTAACAATTATAGTAACAAAAGCTTTGGCAAGATGCTAGATATTTGCTATAAATTGGTATCTGGCAGATGTGGCAATCTTGATCCATATACTTATGAATCAGTCGATTCAGTTATGTATTATCTCTAACAGGTCAAATGGGTAATAACGTAAAATAGATAGTTTGTGATAACTGATCGAGCAATATGGGTTGAACATGTTGAAATTTTCCAAAAGGCCAACGTGTATTATATTGCATACTACTTCTTGATGAGTGGGCTAATTTGGGTTAGCTAAACTGAAAGCAGAACAAGTGAAATGGTTTGAACAGATCCAATCTGCCGAAGGTCGTATAAAGTTTGTTGTCATTGGATTTAATCTCCTAATTCATTTTGTATTATATAAAGATATAGGTTATTGCTGTGATAATATTGTTAAAATTTGAGAAAACGAAATTATATTCCGAGTTTTATTAATGATCAAAATACACAAAATCATCTACATATCAGAATAATAATAAAACTCTGATATCTAGAAATTAAGCTCCAACAAATATTGTTCATTTTTTTTTTTGATCGAATATTGTTCTTGTAATCATAATTATCTCAAGACTAGTTGATTAACGGTCGATCTGGCCCGCTTCTACATGTATTATAGAGTAAAAATGACTCATCTCAACCTGAACTTGAGTTGACTTCTTACTTAACCCAACCAATCTGCCCATCTTACCAATAGTCCAATATCAATAAAGAATGAGCAGCACCTATTAGAAAAGTTATACATATATGTATATAAAGCAATGTTAGGTGTACTACAAAGTGTGAAACTTGACTCTGCAGGTTGGTACGCTGAGTTACATGTCTCCCGAGGCTTACATGTGCAACGAAACTGATGCAAATGGCAACGTTATCAAATGTGGTCGTCCATCAGATATATGGTCCCTTGGTTGCATCCTTTACCAAATGGTATATGGAAGAACACCCTTTGCAGATTACAAAACCTTTTGGGCAAAGTTTAAAGTTGTTACAGATCCAGATCATGAAATCCAGTATGAACCTGTATCAAATCCATGGCTTCTTGATTTGATGAAAAACTGTCTTGCGTGGGATCGTTGCAAAAGATGGAGAATACCTGAACTTATTCAACACCCTTTTCTTGTTCCTCCAATCCCGTCACTTGAAGACAGAAAATGTAAACTTATTCAGCTGATTTCGGATTCTTGCATTCAACATCCAAAAGCGTTGATGCTATGTGCCCAACTTGAGCAACTGCTATGCAACCCATTACCAGATATTACAACCGACGAGTCAATAGTAGTGAAAAGATGTGCACCCATGTTGTTATATGAAATGTCAAAACTTTGTATTCAACTTAAGGAGCAGTTAGAACAACCTCAGTACTAGAATGACAGATAGTCTTTGTATTTTGTGATTTATTTGATAGGGAAGGTAGGCAGGTAGCTACAGAAGATTGAATTGGAGAATCTGTCATAGTGTCATGGTTTGTGTAGAGTTTTTCTTCTTGCTTTACTTCTTATTATCACAGAGTGTGTAATATGCAATTTTCTGTAACCAAACAAACATTAGTTATTTTGATTTATAGTCCACCGTGTTAACACGGGTTGTTACTAATCATTTTCGAGAGACGTTTTATTCATGGATAATTCAATATAATCAATTATTGAAAGAAAGAGATGTTAACTCATTAAAGAAATAAGTTATGTCGGATTTAAAGAAAATTTCGTATGAAAACACGGGTTGTTAATAGTCATTATACAGAGATGTTTTATGTTGCAGTAGGGATCAATACACTTATATGGCTTTCTCTGTCGCCTCCTCCATCCTCTATTTATCATCTTCTATTATCATTGTTGTTGATTCATTGTTGATTCAAGATCATCCAATTCTTAACACATTCAATATAATCAATTGTTGAAAAAAAGAGGTGTTGACTCGTTAAAGAAATAAGTTATTGTAACATCCCGAACGTTATAGATTTGCCGTTTATGTGACGTTAGATTTATCGTTAGTTTTCGATAGGTCTTAATTAATGATTATGTGTTAAATGCGCATTAAACGATTTTACGACTTTATTAACGATTTAAATGGCTAACGAATGTCGAAA
>JAOEHQ010002792.1:0-18670 GCA_025447715.1 Asclepias incarnata
CATCTTCACTCTTGATTCAAGATTCGATTGAAAAATCCGGCCAAAAAAGGCCTTGAAGGCCGGCGGCACCAAGGTATCCGGCGATGGTGGTTGGTCAACAGCCAATCTTTTCATCTCAATCAGCTTTTTGGTTAGCCCCATTTCTCTTTCTCTTTGCAGTCGCACCTCCGTTGACTTTCAACTACAGCGGCGTTTACCTCTTATTTCGAATGTGACCTGATGTTGTCAGGTGGTGGTAATCGATTTTTCACTGTAGCACGTGGTGGTGGATGATTGGAGAATTTCGATTTGGGGTTTGTGAGAATTTCAATTTAGGGGTGTGTGTGAAATGTGAATTGATTTGTATACAGATATATGTGTGTTTATTAGTTTATGTTATACAAGTATTATTCGATTTGGGGGTGTGTGAGAATTTTGATTTGGGTAAAATCAAAAGTGATTTTGATTTATATACAGATATTTGTGTGTGTATTAGTTTGTGTTATATATATATATACACAACTTGCTAATTAGCTTAAAAATGTGATGGTTTTGATAAATGGTTGTTAAGATTTGAGATTTTTATTGCTAGTTTATTTTTATTATTATCAGATGGGGAAGAAAGGTGGTAAAAGACGAAAATGTCCTCACATGTTTGTCACATGGCAACTTAACGGTGGAAAACCTAACAGAGTTAGCCCTTGTCCTTCGATTGCAAAAAAAGTGCAAAATTGGCCAAGTTCAGGGACGAAAAATGTAATTTACCAAAAAAAAAAAAAAACTGGGGCACCCTATCTCCAACAAACAAACTTAAAGGGAAAGGGGGGAACAATCCACACACTCTGTGTGTGTGTGTGTGTGTGTGTGTGAGTGTGTCTGATGGCCGTAGAAGATGATGAAGGAGAAGAGACGCGGCGGCCACTGTTGCGTGATACTGAACTCACTGGTTTTTCCTTTTCTGTCACCCTACTTCTATCTGTATCTATCTATCTATCTATCTATATACTATATCTATATCTATATCTATATCAACTCACTGGTGGTGGTGGTGGTGGTGGTTTCCCACTCCATTTCTCTTCTGAGATCTATATTATTGTTATTATTGTTAATTTGTTATCATTTATTTACCATCTGATCTTATCATCATCTGGTTTACGTTCTGCTTATTCCATGCTTGGTAGTTAGTTAGTTATACTTGACGACGACGACGTTGTTGACTTTTATTCCTCAATACTTATACTACTGACTACTACTCTAATCATCATCATCATCCATCAAATCAAATCAAATTTAATTTTATTATCAGACTATACCCTAATTTTTGTAATCAGGGTTTATTTTTTCTATTATTATTTCCTCTTCTAACAACATTTTCACCATCTTAACTATTTATTACGCATTACTATTAATTATGGAATTGTATTATATAATTTTATTAGTAGTTGGAGAATATATATATATATATAATCGTATTGGAAGGAACTCGAATTACTTCATGTCCATTACCATGAGATTGTTAGTGATCTAGCTAGGGAATTTATGTCTTTGTCGATTGAATCAAAGGAACCGACCATATATATCTAAATGTATTTCCAATGGTTCGTTTACTCTACTACTTGTAGCATTCACTTTATACGATTGAGATTTATAAATGTAACGTATTCCAACTTCATTTTGTTTTCGTTCTTCAAATGATTAAAAATGCCTATCAAATATTTTTTTTTAAATACTTTGATTTTTGATGATGATGAATGAATTTCAGGAACGTTATGGACTGCCCTAGCACATATTATTACAGGAGTAATTGGATCCGGTGTTTTATCACTTGCTTGGAGCGTGGCTCAACTTGGATGGATTGCTGGCCCTTTTTCTATTCTACTCTTTGCATTCTTCAATCTTGTTTCTGCGTCTATTCTTTGTGACATTCATATTTTTTCCAACAATGCCACCACCACTGTCAATCGCTCTTACATGCAAGCTGTTAATACCTTTTTAGGTCAGTTAGTTAGTCACTCACATATTTTTACTACTCTACTATTTTACTTCCAATGCATAAGCATCTGCGCGTTGTGTAATTGGGATTTCAGGATATAAGAATGGATTGGTGTGTGGATGCTTGGTGTATTTTAGTATATTCAAAACAGGAGTTGTGTATACAATTACGTCTGCTATTAGCATGAGGTATGCCTAAACATTTCTGTATGTAAATTTTGTTATCATTTGTAAACCTTTGAATCAAGATGAAATTAGATGTAAGAAACTTATTTCTATCTGCATGCAACTGTTGAAGCAGCTTCAACACAAAAGTTCTGTTTCCATGTTATTCTTTTAAATTGTGTTGACAATTGCCACAACCTTTGATTTGGTGACATCTTGAAAAATAACGTTAGTTCTCTTTTGTTCGTCTGACTTGGTAACAGAGCAATTAGGCAATCAAACTGCTATCACGAAGAAGGACATGCTGCTGCTTGTGAATTCGAGAATAAATACTATATGCTTCTGTTTGGCATCGTGCAAATAGTAGCCTCTCAAATACCCAACATTTTTCATACCAGATGGCTCTCAATCATTGCTTCAGTCATGTCCTTCACCTATTCTTTTCTTGGAATGGGACTTGGATTAGCCCAAGTAATAGGTATGTTGATCTATATCTTGTCATTGGATTTCAAAAAAATATGTATACTTAGATCTAGTTTCTTCTTGAATACGGATTGCAGGACAAGGGGAGATTAAAGGTAATATCAGTGGAATCCAAGCAACTAATTCCACACAGAAAGTATGGTTGGTGGCTCAAGCTCTTGGAGATATTGCATTTGCATTTAATTTTTCATTAATCCTTCTTGAAATACAGGTATAACATCTATTTCTTTCTGAAAAAATTTCTTATCTATTTCAAAACTATTTCTGCTTCAGTTATGTGATGTTTGTAGTATTTGTAGAACACTTTGAAGTCACCTCCATCTCAAAAAGTAACAATGAAGAAGGCTTCCAGCATTGCAATATCCACGACTAGTATCTTCTACTTACTCTGTGGTGGTTTTGGCTATGCCGCCTTTGGAGATTCCACTCCGGGGAATCTCTTGACTGGGTTTGGATTCTACGAACCATACTGGCTGATAGACTTTGGTAACGCGTGCATCGTTCTCCACCTAGTTGGAGGGTATCAGGTATCAACTCTTTTTGGCGTACTAATGAAAAATTATATATCCATGATGGGACTACTGCTTGCTCAAGCCCGGATACCCCAGTACCAATAGCATGTGGTTTGATAAAGTCATAGGAGTGGAATGGTCTGTTCCATCCAAATGAAAAAAACGACATTATCTGTTTTGTCCAATGGAAGAGAATTGAACAATTCCTGCAAGAACGCAGTTCCTCAATTTGACTGATTTTCATTCTAAGGTCACAAGGTGTTTGATGGAATGAAATTTACAATGTTGCCCAGTTATATTCTTGTAATCTTCAAGAACATACTTCTGTTTTGAAAGTAAATTCAAAGTTCATTTAAATCACATCAATTGTTCATAAACATCAATATAAAATATAGCATATTATTATAATTATTATTATGATTATTTGAGGTTTTAATGAGCTTTTACTGTATTTAATTTGCATAATTTGTTCAAATAATATTCAACGAGTTACACTAGACGATGGATAATATAGATCATACACTTTATCTATTATACTAGAACTCATTCCATCCCTAGAAATTATACACTTTATCTATGATCCATTACATTACCCCATTGACTCTACCAATTCATCTCTATCCATTGTAGCCAGCGAAATAGGTGATGACTTTGTTTTTGTTCATTTAATGTATATATATACATATACCAATTTCATTGTGTTTTAAATGCGTGCTTGCAGATATATAGTCAGACATTATTTGTAAATGTGGAAAGGTGGTATGTTGAAAAGTTCCCGGAAAGCACATTCGCGATGGATATCCAGAGTTTGAAGGTGTTATCATTGCCGGAGTTTAGAGTGAATCCTCTTAGGTTATGTTTTCGAACAGCATACGTGATTTTGACCATGGGGGTAGCAATGTTATTCCCTTACTTCAACGAGGTTGTGGCATTTGCAGGATCAATCATCTTCTGGCCATTGACGATTTATTTTCCAGTTGAGATGTACATTTTGCAAAAGAAAGTTGTACCATGGTCCAGCAAGTGGATTGTTCTTCGGCTTTATAGCACTTTTTGCTTGTTTGTAACTATTTTTTCTTTGGCTGGTTCTATTGAAGGACTGATTGCCAAACGATTTGGTTAGTAATCTGTTTTGTCCAAAGAACCTCATCTATATACGAAAAGTACATTGTGATTTATATAATATCAATATAAAAGTTTTTTTTTTTTTTATAAAAATAATGTAATACTGACCACTTTGACTAGTGACAGCCAGATGTATTTTAGGTATCCATCTGTCATGGATTACTGGACCTTGAGAGTGAATGCAAAAGTACCAGACCAGCTGTCCAGTTAGCTCTTTCAACTAGAAGATATTTGAGAAACACGCACCACACACACTTGTGAATTAATAATCATGTTAAAACAAGCAGGTCAGGTCAGATTCATCAGGAGTTAGGAGCGGAGCTAGAATATCTTTCCAGTGGGTTAATAACTAAATTTAGACTTGATACATAATTCACGGGTTCAAAGATAACATTATCACAAAATTATATGAACAGTACACTATAATTATACGAACGTAAAATTTTTAGTGGATTGTTCCATCTTGGTTCTACATGTAGCTCCGCCCATGGAAGCAGACCGATGATGTAAATTAGAATGGTGGTAGTAGTGTGTGAAGGAGGAGATTACCACCAGAGAGATCAAGAAACACAAACTCCGTCGCCTCATCGCCACCACTTACTAACTGGTTAACTTGGTTAATTATTAATTAACTAATATAGTTTCAAATGAGATTTAAATTATCGATCATGATTTCACTTGTTGATTTTATTTAAGGAACTGTAAGGACAGCTCTGGAATATTTTATAGCTGGTATATATACAGTATGTAGGTAGATGCTAACTTCAATTGTCTACCAATTTAAGATCATGCAACTCTGTACCTTCCATAACAATGATCGGTGAAATCTTGACTATGACAGAGCAATCAGGCGATTAAACTGTTTCCACCACATACCAAGGGAGGGCCTGAGTCTTCTTGTGAATATGAGGATAAGTATTATATGCTAATGTTTGGAGTTGTTCAAATAATAGATTCTCAAATACCCTTAACATTTTCCATACAAAATTGCTTTCAATTATTGCTGCAACCATGTACGTACGTGTTTTACTTGTTCCTTGGTCGGAATTGGACTTGGATTAGCCCAAGTAATAGGTATGGTCAATTTGTGTTATGGGATAACAGGACAGAGGAAGATCAAAGGCAGCATCAATGGAAACTTAACTACTAATCCCGCTCACAAAGTATGGTTGTTTGCTCAAGCTATTGGAAATATTGCATTTTCTTTCAACTTTTCATTAATCCTTCTCTTGAAATACAGGTAGCTGAAGACTTCCACTGTTGCAATCTTTATAATTGCTTTGCTTCTACCTCTGCTGTGGTGTTTCCAGCTATACATGCAGCCTTTGGAGATTCGACTCCTGGGAATCTCTTAACTGGGTTTGGGTTTGGGTTTTACAAACCGTACGGGTACGGGGTTGTTGACTTTGGTAATGCATGCATTGTTCTCCACTTAGTTGGACGGTATCATGGTACCGCATAACTTTGGCATACTAGTGTACAAATATAAGGGCCAACTGCAAGAAAATGCAATATGCTATTCCTTTTTTACCGATTTGCTTTATATTTATCAAATCCATATGCTTTGAATATTTGCTGACAGATATATAGGCAGGCATTGTATGCAACTGCGGAAAGATGGTATGTGGAGAAGTTCCCAGATATTCAGAAGGGATATTCAGAGTTTGGAAGTGTCGGTGTTGCCCCCAAGTTTAGTGTAAATCCTCTTAGGTTATGTTTTTGAACTTCATATGTGGTTTTGAACATGGCAATAGCAATGTCATTCCCTTACTTCAACGAGGTATTGGTCATACATTTCCCTGTCGAGATGTCCATTGCGCAGAAAAAGATTGTGCCCTGGTCTGGAAATTAGTGGATTCTACTTGGTTTATATAGCACCTTTTTTCTACTTGTAACAATTTGGCTGGTTCCATTAAAGGATTGATTTGGTTACTACTTTTGTTTGTGCCATACATTGTACATAACAAGTCCATTATGGGCCTGTTACTTTGTTTTTAACCAGGTGCTTCTTCACACACCACTACCAATTGAGAATTCTATCCTTAGTCTGGGCGGCTCATCTACTGATCGAATGAAATTTTTAAAAATAATTGAATCTGATGTAACTAGTAATTGTTGTGGTCTAATGTCTACAAAATGATTTTTTTTTATTTTTTATTTTTTGCTTGGTCAGTGCATTGCCTAAACAGTAGAAAAGTAATAAAGTACCATAGAAAATCAAGTTTACAAAACTGACATTTTTTTTTTGGAAAATCAATTTATATAAAAACCCACCTAACAATAAACACTAGTGGAGCAAAAACATCAGACTTGAACTCAACACCTTGGGTTTCAGGTAAAACCCATCTATGGTCACCCTAAGGCACACCAGTGACCAACCCAGCTAAGTGAGTTGGTTAGAAATGATGCATAAATAATCATCATTTTTATTCTTAGTGATAATAATGGTGTGATTAAATGAGTCCGACCATAAGGTGCACACTAACACTAGCATAGTAGCACCAACCAGACCAGCAACTCTTGCAGGAAAGCTTTGCAATGCAAAGAAGCAAGAATATTATTTCTTAACAAAATATTCATGTTCTACCAAAATTTAAAAACAAAAAAACATGAAATTCATGTATGAGCAACCACACGTGCACTCAAAACCTTAAGTTTCGTTGCTACTTTTGTATGATCAGATTGGTAAGCCACCCAATTTTTCTGCAGAAATTAAGCCAAGCAGTGAGTCAACCATACCATAGACACACACGTATACACATTATGCACGTACGAGGGAGGAGTTGACCGAGTGTTTTATGAGTGAGCTACCTGCCAATGTCTCACACGCTCTACGGCGTTGAATTCTTTATTTACAAATCATATAGTCATGCACCTTTTATGCTTATAATCATGCAATGCTCTCCATTTCTATTACTTAAATCCCTCACTCAACCACAAAAATATTATATTTAAGCATTCATATTCTTGAAGAATAATATAATTTCCTCTCTATTCAACACAAAATCATCTTTCTTCCCCATAAATTTTATTAAGTTTTTAATTGTGGGGTTTCAATATCAAAAGACTCAACTCTTTAAAGCTTGCTGCTTAGTTATAAAGAAAAGAAATGGGTCGAATCCCGTGTTGTGAAAAGGAGAGCGTGAAGAAGGGTCAGTGGACCCCTGAAGAAGATCACAAGCTATCTTCTTACATAGCTCAACATGGGACTCGTAACTGGCGGCTGATTCCCAAAAATGCAGGCCTCCAAAGATGTGGGAAGAGTTGTAGGTTAAGGTGGACTAACTACTTACGCCCTGATCTAAAACATGGGCAATTCTCCGATGCTGAAGAACAAATCATTGTCAGGCTCCATTCCGTCTTAGGAAACAGGTACACATAAACAAAAAGCATGAAAGCATCTACATTACATTCATACCCCAAAAACAAGTACCGACGTCTAAAAGATTAAGATAAGGGAAATTGTTCCATAATAAGGTGAAAGACTTTGTTTTGATTTAATTATGGGTAACACGCTTTATATGCAGGCACATAAAGGCTCAAACTTTTGATTAGGCTCAAATTCTAAGTCAATTCGGTTTGAAACGCCACTTTAACACCTACAAGTGTACTACCAGGCCATATCATCCTTTGACCGAGTAACCGGCTTAGCTAGATTGTCTTGAGTCAAATTTTTACTAATAAGTTTAGATTATCTTTATTGGCAAAAACAAAGAGGGTTATCCAAAACAATTCATATCAAAATGGGTAAACTCTTAATGCAACTTTCTCATAAAATAAAAATATCTCCCTTCTTATTTTTCTGTATGATAGGGCATATATGATATATCATATCCTAGTCAAAAATCATGAATGTGCCATAGTTAAATAGTGCATATGTACATATATTATCAAGAGCCTAATCTGAGAGATGGTAACTATAAAATGGAAATGCAGGTGGTCTGTCATAGCGGCACAGTTGCCTGGACGCACGGATAACGACGTGAAGAACCATTGGAACACAAAACTGAAAAAGAAGCTATCGGGTATGGGAATTGACCCTGTGACGCATAAGCCATACTCCCACCTCATGGCGGAAATAGCCACTACTCTAGCACCACCACAGGTGGCTAACCTTGCGGAAGCAACTCTTGGCTGCCTGAAAGATGAAATGCTTCATCTCCTCACCAAAAAACACATTGACATTCAATTCCAATCCCCTATTCCTTCATCACCAATGGTTAACAATAATGGCACCACATCACCTTCTTATAATATCACTTCTAAACATGAAGTAAATGATGATGATGACGAAACCATTGAAAAGATAAAGATTGGATTATCAAGGGCAATAATACAAGATCCAGAGACACCACCACCATCCAACAGACTTTGGGACACTAATGGAGCATCATCTGGAAATTTTCCTGGATTTCATTACGCCCTGCCAACGTTTGGTCATGAAGGAGAAGGATCTCCATGGAGCCAAAGCATGTGCACCGGAAGCACAATCACGGCAGGAGACCAGCAAAATCAGTTTCACTCAAAAATGGCGGATGAAAATGGTGATGAGTCTGAAGGAGAAAAAGATCCAAGAAATATTTCAAGTATGTTCAGCTCGGATTGTGATTTGTGGGATCTGCCTTCCAATGATCTCATGAACCCTTTAGTATAAATAACGATATATATATATATCCAAGATTGGAAGAAAGGAAGTACTCGATCGATCACATATACGACATAATAAATCAAGTGATGCACTTGATTCTATCTTTTTATTTTATATATATATATATGATGCCAAAAAGAATTGAGCACTTATGGTATCTTTTGTGCTACTGTTTACAGTAATACGTTACCAGTTTAACACCTCCATCGTAGCTCCTTAATTTACTCAAACTCAATCCAAAAGCATCGATGTGTCGGCCAAAATAATTAATAATTAAGCATCCATATATATAAGCAAGATAGCCTGTCATAAAATAGTTCTACCCTTCAAGGGTGGATTTTTATATGAAAAGTGCAAAAAAAAAATTATGCATGTTAAGGCTATATTTTTCCCATATATATATTCGTTAATTAAAAAATATATATGTTAATATATAGTCCGCGTCAAGATGGACAAAGAAAGGAAAAGACAACGTTGAAACAATTTTCTAGCTTCTTCGTATCTATCTTTGAACAATGAAAACAACAGTTATATATAAATAGAGAGGGCTAATTAATTTCTAGCTCTAAGAATCAGGACCTATTAATTACCTTGGACTAATTTTTTTTATTGTAATTTATTTTTGTTATTTTATTTTTTCATGAAAGGTAACTTTTATTCATCCCACCTCCGCATGCACAAATTATGGGGAACAATACACAAAGAAGGACTATGTAACATCAAATTTACACTGATCGTCCCAACTTACCGAGTTGTTCCTAGTTCTACTTCTACACCATAAAAAGCTCGTTGATGATGAGAGCAATGATATGACCCGTGTTAATCGCTTTGTTCGCAAACCTTTTCTCGTTCCTAGCTTTCCATAAACACCAACAAGACGCGATAACGATGCCTTTCAATATTTTCTTATCCCGATGTCCCAGCCCGATGAAATTATGGATTTTAGCTAAATCTTTGACATAGAAAATAAAGAGTGGACCAACCTTACACCACAAACCGATGTGATTCCAAACCTCCATTTCCGCCCAACAAGAGCCAAGAAGATGATCAGCCGATTCCGGATATGAATTGCACGCAAAACTCCTCTCCAAATGTACAATTATGCACCTTAAGAGCTAACATAGTTGGGATCCGGTCCATCGCCGCCCTCCACAAAAAGATGTTACATTTTTTAGGCACCCATTTAGACCATTCGAGCATATTTATTGCTGAAATCAGTGCTACTTGACAAAAAATTCTTCACGATCTTGACCCGGAAATTCAGTCTCATTGCCTCTCTGCCAAACCCATTTATCCCCTCTATTTTCCAATAGGGTGAATGGTGTCTTTTTGAAACAAGAAAAGTTTGTAAAACCAGTATACCCAACATTCCTAACGTCGGGCTTTGCCAATTAGATTAAACACTGGAGTTCCGACCCGACTCTTTCCACATGGCACGCATGTGCCTAAACGTGTTTGTGGGTTGTTGGTTTATTAAATGGGTGGTCAAAGTGCATTAAGGAAGGCCGATTGTGGGAATCCAGGGTCTTCCAATTAAACTTGATTTGGTTGTGACACGTGGAAAGACTGGAGGTGGGAACTCTGGTCTTTAATCTATATGGCAAAGCCCAGCGGTATACTGATTTCACAAAAAAACTTCTTCAACACCCTGTTCTAAATCTGTTTCAGAAAAACACCATGCATCCAAAAAATCCAAAATATTATATTTTTATACACTTATAAAAGATGCGTTATTTACACTTGTAAACATGTAAAACATGTCTACATTTATAAGTGCGAACAAATACTTTTAGGTGTATGTTTGGTTGATGGAATGAACATAGTAACTGAATGAGTTATTATCATTCCATTATCGTGTTTGATAGTCATATTATAATGGAATGGAATCCATAAAGAATGACCAAAATACCCTTAAATAAAAAAAGTATTAACTTATAATGTTTAAAGTTTATATTAACTCTTTACTGTACTCAAATGAATGAAACGCAAAAAAAAAAAATTCTTTTTGAAAGGTGTGGATCATTTGCTCGCAGCGGGGGATCTAGCTTACGTTATCTTAACCGGATCCACGCTAGAGAACCCTCTCACCCTCAATACCTTGTAGGAGGAAAATCTCTCAATTAAACCGCCCGAAGACATGCCATTTAATTGGGATAAAACCCTGCCCTCTCAGCAAGACTCGAACCCAGGTCTTGCATCACTGAGGGACATCAATTATTATCGTATAATGAAGCGTAAACAATATTTTATAGAAATATATTATTCAAAAATACAAGTGAAAAGAAAATACGTATTTTATCGGTTGAAAGTAAATGCAATTATGAATGAAATGCAGTTATTATATTGGCTAGCATGCGTAAATGTATGAATATGAGTGGGTATATCCATTCAATCTAGGAAAAAAATGTAGAAAAACATGAAAGTGTGGGAGGAATAAAAAAACAGTCACATAAGGAATAAAAAATGTTCACACTTTTTCGTGGGTTTTTTTTTTTTTCAATTGTTTTTTTCTCTTTTCTATTTACACGGAAAATTAAAAAGAAAAAAGAAAAAAGAAAAAGGGAGAAGAAATAGACTTAGAAAAGATCCGACCGTTGGGATCGCCTGAGAAAGATGACCGTTAAGATGGCGCCTGCTTTAAATAAATATACAAAATATAAATTCCATCAAAATCAGACTTACAATTCTCTCTCTCTCTCTCTCTCTCACACACCTGTGAATCCAACAACACAATCTCATACATTTCTCATTTTACTTTCAACTTTGAAACTTCAATCCATTCAGCAATGAATGACACCCATCATCATGTCATTGAAATCCGGGTTTCCGGAGATCACCAAAGGCAAATTTTCGACGCCATACAAGACCATCCATTAATGGAAATCTCTGAATCCCCCGGACACCTTCTTCTACTAAAGCTCTGGCAGAGAGAAGAAGACCATTTTGGCCGAAAAATAGCCCTAAAAGAGCTAACAATCGACACTATCAGAAGCCAAATCTTCCATCTTTGTTTATTTTTCTTTACTTTTCATGTCTTTTTCTTCACCTTTTTATTCACTGCTAATGATAATTCTTCGTGTAAAAAATGGTGGGTTCCAATGTTTGTGAATTTATCTACTTGTTGTATCATGATTTTCTTGGTTCAGGCGAAACTTTGCAGGTACTGGAAAGTGTATGCACAGATGCTAAGAGAAAGGAATGACAGTCGTGCCTTAACGAGATGTGTTCAGGAGCTGCGAATGAAAGGGGCGAGTTTTGACTTATCAAAGGAGCCTGGACACGGAAAGAGGATCAAGAGTTCAAGTGTTGAGATTAGATGGAGGCCATTAACATGGTGTCGTCGGTATTTTATTACTTTCTCTCTTGTTGTTGCTATGGGTTTGGCTGTTCCAGTTTGCAGATTCATGCTTTGTTGAAGGTATTCATAACAATGCTTTAAAAGATATTTGATTTGTTTCATTTTGTTACTGATGATTCGGTTTTTTGTATGTTGGGTTAGGAAGTCTCTTCTGAAATTTGGGAATATTCAACTTCTGGGAATACATACATCAAGTGGGGAATGAAGCATTTTGGTCCGATCAAAGAGTTCAGATTCAATTTCATTGTAAATTGGTGTATAACTGAAGATCAACACACCTTGTGTTGTAACACATTATATGACATGAAATGAATTATTCGACTATCTCAGATCATTTCTCTCAAGTATTGCTATATGTTGATGATTTTCATTCATTTTTATTTTTTTTTTATCAATTAATTAACACTTGTATTGTTGGATACATGAAAACAGAATAATGAAGCTACAAACGATCTGGTCTTCATTGTCCAAAACTTACAAAAACCATCACTCCATTCATTTCCAAGATTGTCACGGAATTTCAAATCCTTTCCCCTAAACATTAGTCAATTTAGATCAGATGGATATAATGAAGTTCGGCATCCAATGAACGTAATCAATACACATACACATGCAAGAATCACACCTCGGCATCACAAGACCGAGCTCACCCACCGCAAACATGTTAATATATATATTAAGAGAAGAAATGAAGGGCACTCTTTCGAGTCGTTGAATACTAAAAGATTTAGTTTACAAAATTGGTGGAAAAAAATTAAATAGGTTGTCCACAAAGTTCATAACAGAACAGTACACATAGAGCAGTAATACAGAAATCATGCACTCTCAAAGCCAAATATCCGAAAAACACCTGCATAACAAAAGAAACATCTTGTTAATGGGATTCTTGTGAAAGCAAGAAACTGAAGCAGAAATCTGTGTTTTACCTTCATCAGTCTGATATTTATTTTTATCATCGCCAGCATATGCAAGCAAATTGTATTTTGGATTCCACTCGACACTGTTCATGGCTGCCCGACATGGGATTTGGTGAACTGGTCTTCCGGTTTGTACATTCGACTGCAATAATTTTACTTGTAGATTATTAAGCATCAAAAAACAGAAAACTATGTGAACCATATAACTAAAGACAAGGATGTTATGGGGAACATACTATGTCAATGAACAAATCTTCACTAGCAGAAGCAATAAATTCACCCGTGTGATTGAAGCTTATGGTCCGTACTGGCCATCTGAGAAACAAATGACAATCTCCAATGATTTCACTCTCCATGAGAATAATATAAAACCATGTACAAGATGGTATCAAATGACTCACTCAAGCTTAGTGAATGTACGCACACAGAGCATCTCTGAGATATCCCAAAGGCTGACTAAGGAATCCGCACTTCCAACTGCAAAATATCTGTCACACGCACAAAAAGTGGAACGCCATAAGTTAACAAAACATCTTTATGCAAATCATTTCAAAAGAACTTACTTTTTTAAAAAGAAAATAAGGAAAAAAGGTGAGTTGAGTTGAGCAGACCTTCCTAAGGGGTCAATTGCAATGCAATAGCAACCAGCAGTATGAGCTGTTAATGTGTCAACTGCCCGAAGAGATGGGTATGCCAGTACTTCAACAGTACCTGAAGATATAACATGAAGTCAACTAAAAGAAATAAAACAGGCTGCAAAATGAAAGAAGGTCCATATCCCAACACATCTGACCCAAGTATACAATATTGTTATTGTTATTCTCACCATTCCCAGTAGTCAAGAAAAACATATCCCCAGTCATGTTCCACGCAATCTCGTTTACCTGAAAAACAAACGAGTGAAAGCATGAATAAATTTGGTTGCTTAACATTCCATCATACAAGAGCAATCAAGAGTTTGTTTGAATATACATACTAATAATAAAGTAGTTTAGACGACCTCATAGTTAAACTTGCGCTTATGGAGGGGCTTGAATTTGCGAACATCGAGTATGGTGAGTTCATCGTCCTATAATAAATAACATAGGTATAGTAGGGTTAAAGGTAGCAACAGGAATTGAAGATATGTTAAAAGAAGAGTAGGAGACCCTGTTGCCAACAGCGACATGAGTGGCATCAGGTTTATAGGTGATATTAATGTTTTCGCCACTAAGTTCAGCTTGTTGAGAACATTTGCCACCTATGAAAAATGAATATAAGGGGACGGGGGAGGGGATTAGTAATGAAATGAAGCATTGATAATAGAAATAAATAAAGAAAGAAGGGAGTGAAGGGGGAAGGGGAGAGTACTGCGAACATCCCAAAGACGGACAGACTTGTCACCAGAAGCAGTGGCAAGGAGATCAGAATGTTTAGGATCCCAACACAACTGATCAACACTATCACTATGACCTTTAAGCTCAACAACACCAACAGAAGAAGAAGAAGAAGAATCTTTATTATTATTTTTACTAGTAGTATTGGAATGGAGTTCCAGGATATGCCAAACACGAGCAGTTTGATCAACAGAACCAGAAGCAAGCTTTGTTCCTAAGCAATTCCATGCCACCGAATGTACCTACTTATTTAGCATCATTTTTATTATCATCATCAACTAAATTCAAATTCAAATTCAAATTAGGGTTTCATCATGATATCAAGCTTAATTAAATATAAATTAGGGTTTGAAGCTGAATTACCTTCTTCTTGTGGCCCTGATATTCCCTGCTGTGCAGATTTTTCAACCCATTACTTGCTCCTGCTCCTGCCATTTAAATTTGCTTGCTCCAGCTCCTACCCTCAAAACCCCCCCGATTTTATTTTTTATTTTTTCTTCTCTCCAGGGTTAAATTCGTAAATGTATTGGATCGGATAGGATAGGAATATAGGATTGGATTTCATTTCCCCTGGCCCATAACTTAATCAGCCTAATATTTGTTTCCCGGCCCATATGATCGAAGTATTTGTGGCTTACTGGTTTTCACATACCCCTCCGTGAATACGTAGGGTCATATCCACGTAGAATCGAATAATGGCTACCCCGAATCCGGACCTTTGTTTTAGATAAACATTGTCTCATTTGAAAATGGAATGGATCTCTACAAAATCCTTTCCTAGATAAGAGATTATGTATATCTATAACTTATTTACAAAATACAATGTCATATTAATAAGGGGAAAATAAGACAACTAAATAGGATACAATGTCATATAACTTATTTACAAAATATATCCTTGATATGTGTCATTTAATGATCGGATCTCAAGGGATTTGGTGTTATCTTTTAAGCTTTACCACCAAGATAGTCCTCAAGGAGAGACACATTTCACATGAATCATCTCCACTCAGAAAACACATCACAAAGACTTTGAGGCGTAAAGAAGCATTTGCCCTACTGGTAGAGAATCGCCAATAACTCCCATCTAAATCCAATCTCACCCTTTACGGAGCTTCTAGCTAAGCTAATCAACTAGACGCGGTTTGGTGTTCAATTAATTAGCGTCATCGGTAGGTACGGGAAAGATAGTTCCACTAGATCACAAAACCCACCATCCACAAAAAAAGATTCGCAAACCATGTCTAACTTAAGCCAGGAAACTCCTCCCAACACCATTGGAGCATCGCAACTAGTTGTCGCAAATGCACCTATTAATCAACCAGAAATAACTATTTCAGCGCCTCTTATGACCCTCGCGGCCCCTTCTTTCATTGAGGCGACTATAACAAACCTTCGTGAAAATCTGCCCCAACGATCCCAGATAGACCGTCGCCAGACCTTAACAGGATGGCTAGGTTCACTCCGGTCGTTGGGGCTTGTCGCCTAGGGATCCACCGAGCCACAACGTCATCCGAGACGCCTATTCAGTTCGACGATGCATACCTCATCCGCAATTATGACCAAATATCTGAAGCTATACAGTACCTCGAAGATTCGGGGGTGTAACAACCGCCATTTAGGGACTGCCAACTTTATGGAACTTATAACAGCAATCATTTATGAAACTATGGTATTTGAGTAAACAAGAGTCTATATGTGTAAGAGGTGGGAAACTATTGGCCGGGTGAAACTATTGGTTAACTAGAATCAATAAGTGGTAGCAAGTCTGTGTAGATCTTGAGTTAACTAGATTATATTAGAAATGCCAAATAAAATGAAAATGCGTTAAACTTAAACTAAGTGAACTTTAAGATAAGATATGTAAGCATGTGGCTAGTCATTAAAAAAGTAATTCAAAAATATTTTTTTTTATGTCAACGAAATATTTGAATGAGCATCGAGTTAAAAGTTTTAACTAAACAAATCGTTTTTCAGGAGAAACTAGAAGTAGCTGCGAGAGCTTAAGATGAGAACAAAACCCCTCCAGGCCTCCACCACTCTCTTTTCCTTCTCATTTCCACACTCACTAACTCCCTCTCTCTCTCTCTCTCTCTGCACTCTTTTCTCTATTCTCTCTTTCTCTCTGGATTATTGGATCATAAAACACTCTTGTCCTCCTTTCTCTCAAAACCGTTCTAAGAGCAAAAATCAAGGCAAGCAATCAACTAAACTTTTGTATAATAATAATCTCATACATAATGCAAGATCTTATCTTCTTACAATTTCAAGAACTCAAGTCTTCATTCCTTCCTTTGTCTCAATTTGGGTTCAAAACTTCAAGGGAAACACTTTGTAAGTAAAATTACTTCCTAAATACTTAGATCTTGTTGTATATCATGGGTTTCAAGATTTTCTAGAATATTGGTCAAATCTTTAAAGGTTATGTTTAGATCTAATATAGATCCAAAAGTTTGAAAGTGAAAGATGGATTTTTGTTATGAAAAGGAATGGTAGTCGAAAATATACATGTTTACACTTTTTTGTAGCCTTAAGAATGAAAGGAAATCATTTGGTAAACTTTGGTATTCAAAAATATGAGTTTTTGAAGGTTTTTAAGTTGAAATTGTGCCCATTTGCACCGCAACTCCTAATTTGCGCCGCAACTTTGTCTCAGAAGATCCAAGTTTGATGCCAGACGCAAATTTGCACAGCAAGGGCTAAGTTTGCGCCGCAAGTATGCTCCAGGCCAAAATTTGCGTTGCAACTTTTGGATTTGCGCGGCAAATCTGACACCAACGGTCATAACTTTAAAACTGTAACTTCGTTTTTGACGTTCAAGTTATCCACGAAATCATGGGAGAGTCTACTTTCCAATGCTTATGTCCTTTAATATGAATTAAAGTTAAAGTTATCCAAAAATTGGCTCAAAGTGAATTGGTCAAGTCCCGTTGAGTCGTTGTGAAACGAAACGTAATGATTCCACCTCGGTTGGATCAAATCCTTATAATATGGACATAATAGGGCATTTCTAGTAGACTAAGGTGATCTCTATGCGTTGGATTTTACTCTTTGAGACGCTTTAGGATTAATGTGAAACGTCTATAATAGGACTCGGCTATCGTGGACGTCGGTTCTACTTTTATTCATCTTTGGATTGTATTATTGCGCGTATCATGTGAGTTTCGTTGCCCCTTTTTATCATGCTTTTGGGGTAGAAAGATACTCAAACTATTTTCTACTGTTTTATTGTCGTAGACAAAAACCTATGCTTTTACATAAACTATGTAAACTATATAAACTACGTAAACTATGTTATCATGTCAACTAGGTGAACTACGTTATCTCGACAACCATGTAAACTACGTTATCTCGACAACTATATAAACTACGTTATCACGGCAACTATGTAACCTATGTTACAATGTCAACTATGTGAACTATGTTATCTCGACAACTATATGATCTATGTTATCGCAAACTATGTTATCTATGTTATCTAGAACTATGATATCACGAACTATGTTATCTATGTTACCTCGAACTACGGTAGGGCTAACATGAACCTGATCTATGTGTGGGAAACTATTTTGGAAAAATTATTGTTGGAAACTATTTTGGGGAAACTATTTTGGAGAAACTATTGTTGAAAACTATTTTTGGGAAACTATTTTGGAGAAACTATTGTTGGAAACTATTTTTGGGGAAAATATTGTTGGAAACTATTGTTGGAAACTATTTTGGAGAAACTATTGCTGGAAACTATTTTGGAGAAACTATAGGTGAAAACTATCGCACCCCTGTATGGGAACTAGCGCAACTATTGGTGGAAATTATCGCACCCCTGTATGGGAACTAGGGCAACTATTGATGGAAAACTATCGCGCCCCTGTATGGGAACTAGGGCAACTATTGGTGGAAAACTATCGCGCCCCTGTATGGGAACTAGTGCAACTATTGGTGGAAACTATCGCGCCCCTGTATGGGAACTAGTGTAACTATTGGTGGAAACTATCGCGCCCCTGTGTAACAACCCATAACCGTACCAGATACTGTCCACTTTGGAACAGCCCACGCCACAACGGACGCCACTGCCCTCACGGTTTTCAAAACGCGTCTGATAGGGAAGGTATCCA